>PDLN01000027.1:0-10345 GCA_003369635.1 Coleophoma crateriformis
CTAACCCTAACCCTAACCCTAACCCTAACCCTAACCCTAACCCTAACCCTAACCCTAACCCTAACCCTAACCCTAACCCTAACCCTAACCCTACCATTTCTATTGCTAACTATAACTATGCTTACTCGCGACGGGCTACGTCTACTACTAGTACTCTTGCTATTACTATTATAATCACTTGTATAAGTCAAGTCGGACGAAAATTCAAAGGGGTATTATTACTACTGCTAACCCTATACTAAAAAACATCGTAAAGAAACGTAACGAAAGAGCTAAATATATTATAAAAAAAGCCCGTGTCCTATTATAAAAAAAACCCCCCTCTCTCCTTCTTCCTTTACCCTTTCTTCTACTATTGCTACTACCACTCAAGGACGTGTAGCTAGTAGTATACGAAGGTAGCGATCGACCGCTAAACGGACCTGGTCGTACGTTATTCCCTGGTATAGGGCCCGGAAGTTGATATTATAGAAGTTAACGGTAGTGGTAGTAGGAGCGTTAACGGGAGCGCTAGTAGTAGTGAACCGAGTAATACGGTAGAACAAACGACCACCGGCATCGAAGCTTATAATAACTGTATTAGGAGGATTAGCGGTAGTATTAGCCTAGGTACCGACGTTAATATATTAGTCGGTGACGGGGTTAGGGATAGGGACGGCACGGCGGCTACTACTACTACTACGATTGGTACTAGTACGGCGCTAAGGAGGGACGGTATTGCTGCTAGTCTAGATACTATTATTAGCGCTGCTACTACCGCTAGCATTGGTATTGGTATTAGTATTGGTATTAACTAAGGCGCGGACATTGCTACTAGTACTAGGACCGGCGCTAGCGTTGGTGTTAGCGTTAGTAGTGGTAGGGCGTCGGCGGCGGTTAACGCGTTACTAGGAGGGAGAGGGAGAGTCCTCGGTATCGTCGTTGTCGTCGTCCGAGATATTGATAGGGCTATCGGTATAACCACCGGTAGTGGTAGAGGCGGAGGCAGCGGCGGAGGCACTAGGAGTAGTAGCGGTACCGGTAGTAGTAGCGGTACCGGTAGTGGTAGGCTAGCTAGCGAAGACACCGGTATCACCAACGGGGAGCTCGGGGTGCTAGAGGGGACGGTGGACGCGGCGCTAGGTACGAACGGTAGTAGTAAAGGTACCGGGACTAGCGTTTAAGTAGTCGTATACTATATTAACCTAGAGCTAAGAGGGGAAGAAGTCGGTAGTAGTAGGTAGGCGGAGGATAGTTAACTTATAGCGATGGCGTATTATAACTCTTATAGCGGAGCGGAGGTTGTTAGTAGTAGTAGTGGTAGGATTAAGGCCTAAGGCAGCGAAGGGATCGAAGTCGGTGGTAGTGATAGGAGCGGTACCAGGAGCCTCGTAGCGGTTAGATATGATAACGCTATATTCTTAGTTAGCTAGTAGTACTAGTAGCGGTACTAGTAGTGGTATTAGTAATAGGGAGAAGCTTACGTAGGTAAAGGTGATACTAAAGCTAAAGGTGATACTAGCGCGGGCGGTAGCGATGATGTCGATAGCGATAGTACTAGCGGCGGTAGTAGTAATGGTAGTAGTGATAGTAGTACGTAGATACGATACAATTGATAAAAAGAAGATAATAATAGTACTAGTGGTAGTACTGGTACTAGTAGATAAAGAAGATGATAAAGAAGGAAGAAAGAAATAAGGGAGGCAGAGAAGAAATAAAGGAGGTAGATATACTAGCCGGAGCTATTATACGTAGGCTAAATAGGAAGAACAATACCAAGGAACTGAATAGTACGATAATACTAAGGAGCTGAATAGTACGATAATACCAAGGAACTAAATAGTACGATAATACTAAGGAGCTGAATAGTACGATAATACCAAGGAACTGAATAGTACGAGAATACCCTAGAATTGAATAGTACGATAATACCCTGGAATTGGATTAGGCGACGAGACCTAGGATTAGGCGACGATACCCGGGAATTAAACAAGGCGACGATACCCCGGAATTGAACACGGCGACGATGCCTAGGAATTGAGTAGGGCGACGGTACCAAGGAATTAAATCAAACGACGAGACTACCGTGGATTAGACGATTAGCTAGGAGGATAAAATTAGGCGACGAGCTCGTGTGTAATAGGATAAGACTATAAGACTACTACTACTATTACTACTACTACTGCTACTACCACTACTACTACTACTATTGTTTATAGCTAGAGGCTCTCGAGTAAACGTACAACGGACGGCTCCCTTAGCCGAATCCCGCTCCCGTGGGCCTTGTATCACGGGTCGGACGTAAAGGCCCTATACCGTCGCGACGATCTCCTAAAAGATCGCCTCGAGCTCGTCTAGAGTCTTGTTTCGGATCCGTTCGACTATCCGGAGCCGCGGCGGGGATCCCCTCTCCCACTAAGGGTAGATCGTAGTACCGTCTTGTATTCGGCCCTAGATAGCAAAGTCGCCTAGGGGCTTAGGAGCTAGACCAAGGATACAATAGCTATAGTAAAAGGATCTAGTATCCTAGAGGAGTAGTAGTAGTAGTGGCGGTAGCTATAGTACTAAGTTGGATCGACTTCTAGCATTGAAATAACGCGCCCACCTAAAGATTCGAGCTAACGACTAAGGCTCGTTCTTCGGCTAGCTCTAGGCTTTTAACTAAGACTAGGTCGACGCTTCCAACTTGGATGTGTAAGACGGTGGCTCGCTATAGACAGCAAAGAACTACGAGGTTCGCGTAACTAGCCCCTAGGCTTTATTGGACTTGGTTAGGTTAAGGAAGGCCTCCTTGTTAGTATATGGGAGGATCTAGTAGGTACTCTAAAGAAGGAATTTGAATTGAATCTACTACCGCCGCTGCTACTCCTTCTCGAGTAGTCGTTGAATAAGCTTATATATCCGATGATAGATTATACGGTACGTTAGCTTGGCCTAGGCTCCTCGGACCTGATTATCCTCCTAGTTAAAGAGAAAGTTGATTAGGTCTAGACTACTCTAGAACCGCGATTTGTTCCCTATAATAGTATAGGGAGGGCTAGCTTCCTTTCCGACTTGAAAGTACTTTGACAAGCCTCGATAGTAGAATTGGACCTTCTCGTTAAGGTCGAGCGGCGAGACGAGCTTGGGATAGGTCTTGTGTGATTTCTTAAGTGTTGTAATAATATCTAGATCGAACTGGTTTATATTAAGCGTATAAAGGTATTTTAGCTACTACTACTAGCGATTACGATTATATCTAATCTCGTACCGAGTAAACTACTCTTCGGCCTAGCCTAGTCGAATATAAATATCGCGGAGATCTCGTACGGTACGCTATCGCCGCCGGTACTACTAATGGAGGAGGGCGTTCCCCGCTAGGAAGCGATTACTATAGGGGGGGACTACGCGCTAGGTCTACTAGTTGACTTTAGGGAGGAACTAGCTAATACTATACTTCGCTATTACTACTACTATTCCAATCCCCTCTAGCTTAAAACTCTTGTTGTACCGCTCGACCTACTACCGGTCCTTGTATAAGAGTAGCTCTCTAGCGAGCTAGGCGCTACTATAGTAGAAGCGTAGGGCTCGTAGGGCTAGGATTATAACTATAAACTCAGGAAGAGAATACGTCTTCTACGTATAGGAGAGGATATACTTAAATAGTAAGTAGTACTTGTTGATCTAGGCCTGGAGGAACCTAATAACATCGGTGGTAGGGATCGTATAAAAATAGTAGGGTCCACCCAAGGCTAGTTGTAGTAGTAGTAGTGGTAGTAGTGATAGCGGTGGTAGTAGCTATCTCTGCTACTACCTCCAGATCTGGTAGACCTTGGTAAGTAGCTTAATAGAGACTCGGTGCTCCTCTCGGATACCGTACGACTTAGCCGTGCTATCTTGGAGGTTGATATAAGCGCGGGCCTTAGAATGAAGATAGCTTACAATCCCGGCCTGTTACGAAAAGGCCGTAATGCCTCCGACCTTGTTTAGGGTACGGATATAGGCCGGATCTAGCGCGATATTCTCGAGGTTCTCGTTATTAAAGATATAGACCTTAGTAGTATCAAAGGGCGTCTTGATCAAGTAATAGAACTGGCTATAGATATAACCGTCCTTGAAGGACTAGCTAGTAGGGGCTATAGTAACGGTTATACACGTAGTATCTCGGAAGGTCGCCTAAGGGTAGAGTTGCCGGCGAATGGCCCTAGCCTTTGTGCTTTTCTCGCTTGTAGTAGTAGTGGTAGTGGTACTAGTACTAGTAGTGGTAGTAGTAGTGGTAGTGGTAGTAGTAATAGTAGTACCCTCGGCTTTTGCCTAGCGCTTATAGAAGGAGTTAAGATAGCACTTCCGATATAGATAGGTCTCGGGTTTAAAGCTCTCGGCTCGAGGCTATCCGGGTAGCTAATTATCCTCCGAGCTTGCTTACTTACTAATGTCTATATAGCTTAGCTTTAGATCTAGGAAGTCAACGTCGATAGTCTATACCCAGTGATCCTCCTATTCCTCTATAGTAGTTAGAAGGTCGGCCTTGATATAGTTAAGCTTAGAGTTCTTATAGTTTAAGAATAGCGTTAGTCCTAAGAAGCAGGTATAGGTAGCGGTACTAGCGATCCGTCGATTAATCGTTTCCTAGAGAAGATCGAGTATATCGGGAGTTAAAGGATACGCTAGGAACTACTCTTACGAGTACTAATCCTTAACGTAACGCTCGTGTCTACTAGCCCGCGCGTTTACCTTGATTACGGCAGCTAATATAGGATAGTGTACTAAGGCGTTTAGGTCCTTTACGACCTAGTAGAGGGCTAGTAGAATAATCTAGTCAATTAGTATAATCTTATCTACTCGCCGTAAAAGAGTCCGTGGTTTATCCTAGCTATTACTATTCTTATTACCACTACCACTACTACTACTACTACTACTACTATTGTTTTTAAGAGGCTCGCGGTAAAAGTTGTAGTAGGGAAAGAAGAAGTAGAGTAATAGTCCTTGTATTCTAACGAGCTCCCTAAAACAAAAATACCGAATTTGATGGAGGGGCTACTAGACTTCGACCTCTTCTCCCTGTTTATTATACTTAGGGGTCTATAAGCCAAGGTGGATACTATACGTAAGGTTTAGAGGCTAATACTACTAAGGAAACTAGCTAATCCCTCTCTTAGCTATTGCTAGACTAGTAGGGAATACACAAAGGCTATCTATATTATAGCTAATCCAAGGAGTCTTGTAGTTTGTACTTAATAGATAATGCCCCTTAAGGTATAGGCCCTACGGCGATATCGTAGTAGTATTAGTAAGAGGATCGAGAGTTGGAGTAGGAGTAGTAGTACTAGTACTAGGAGTAGTATTAGCAGTGGTAATAGTAGTGTTAGCTAAAGGATTCCCTTTAAATATAGTAGGCTAATCTAGTTCCGCTAAGGGAAACTCGGAGGATTTTATTAGACGCTTACTCTAGCTAAGAACGTTAGGGACCTGTTTCTCCGGAGTAGAGGGATTATAAGTCCCTATAAGCAAGGTCGTTAGCTAAGGTAAGGAGGAGTAGTTACTCGAGGTTAATAGTCGATAATTAATCCTATACTTCTCTTCTTACGTCTAATATTATTCTACGGTATAGCCCTAGAACTACTATAACTACCTTGCGAGTCGTACTGCTATAGGCGGGGGCTCTTTATCCTCCTACGGAGTAGGGCCCTACTAGATATAGCTCTCTAACTAATCGATTAGGCTCTGAGTTGCTTAAGTCCTACTACTATTGCTACTACCACTACTACTACTACTACTACTACTATAGATATTACTACCTTATACCGTATAGTTTATCTCCGGACGGGCGAGTGGTGTTGTTAGTAGTCGAGGAGGTATACTACCTAGTGGTTCCCTTAAGCTCGAGGCGATTAAGGGCAAAGGTTAACTTAACTAGCTAAGAATAGAGGATTAGCTAGGGCTTAAAGCGCTCGCTTTCCCTCTCTTACTACTACCGCTCCTACTAGCTCGGCCTTTRCTTCTACCTTTAGTACTTAGCGTACTAGGTTTAGATAGTCCTCCTAGCGAGGATAGCTAGCGCTAAGACCTAGGGCGACTAGTATTAGAGAGGGCGGGGCTAGAGAACTGGTAGGCGGGGCTACTAACAATACTAGCAGGGTTATTAATTGATAGCGGGGCCCCGCTAGCAGTGGCACTGGTAGGGGCACTAGTAGTGGAAGAAGAATTTTTACCTATTGACTCCTAGTTAGGATTTATCTTTATCTTCTTGTCTTCTTGACCTATAGCTAACTATACGATTTCATGGCTTCCTTAGACTTGTATAGACTCCGTAGTAGTAATAGCTTAGGTGTTCGGGCTATTAGAGTCCTCTCTAGCTTGGGTAGGGTTCTTCTAGGGATTGGTAGGCTAGGCTTGGGCTTGTCTAGGCTATTGTTGGATGCTCGGGGCCTGTTCTACAAGGCTAGAAGAGCCTATAGCAAGAA
The DNA here is from genome assembly GCA_003369635.1 of Coleophoma crateriformis. Lineage (NCBI taxonomy): Eukaryota > Fungi > Ascomycota > Leotiomycetes > Helotiales > Dermateaceae > Coleophoma > Coleophoma crateriformis. Next base: position 6,423 of record PDLN01000027.1, read on the forward strand.
TGGTAGTGGTAGTGGTAGTGGTAGTAGCGGTAGTGATAGCAGTGATACTACTAGTAGTAGCTATGTCCTAGAGGGTACTAGTCTAACCCTAGGGGTAGGTAAGCTCCTCTTAAGTAGTAGTAAGCTACTACTAGAGCTCTACTACCTAGCGGAGGCTATAGGGGAGCTAATAGATCTCGTTACTACTTAGTACCGAGACTAGGCGAGAGGCTAGATCTAGGAGGTCCAAGGAGGATAGTACAAGGCCTAGTACTAGGATAGTAGAGGGTTCCTGTAGGCGATGAGGCGGATAGCTTAGGGTAGTGGTAGTGTCTAGAGTAGTAGTGGTAGGAGTAGTAGTAGTGATAGTAGTAATGGTACTAGTAATAGTAGGAGCTACAAGACTAGGATGAATATATCTACGTATATCTCTTAGGCCTTGGACTTATATATACGATTAGGGACTCTAGCTTCGTTCTTAAGCTAGCTCTTCTATATCTGTAGATTCACCTCCGCCTCCTACTCCTTCTCGGCCTCGGTAAGCTAAGGTAGCTAACGAGCTTTAGTTAAGACTTCGGCTTCTTCTTCGCGTAGTAGTAGTAGTGGTACTAGTAGGAGGACTGTCTATAGAGAGCATCCACGAGAGACTATAATAGCCTCTTGGCTTGGAACTAGGTCTAGAACTGGAGCCTTAGCTAGAGTAGCTTTAGCTAGGAGGTCGAGACCCGTACGTAGGCCGGTGGTAGTAGAAGTAGTACTAGGGATATCTTCTAGTACTAGCTCGTATATTATAAATCTAGAATTGGTCCTGCTTAATAAGACCCCCTAAGTAGAGCGAAGGTACGTAGCTCGATTCCGAGCTACTCGAGCATTAGTAGCGATAACATCGTCTTAGGGCCGATACGTCTTCTTAGGACGGCCTATGTTAAGACAAGGGGATCGGTAGTAGTAGTAGTAGTAGTAATAGTAGCCAACCTTAAGAATATATTTGATCGTCGAGCGATTAGTCAAATAACCCTAATTGGGAATACTACCTTTATAGAGTAAAGGCGGTTAGTCAAAAAACCCTAAATAGGAATACTACCTTTGTAACTAGCGGTGGTTAGTCAAACAACCCTAATCGGGTAAGGTATTAGTAGCACGGGCCACTACCACGGCTACCGCCTCTACTTTCGGTCGTGCACGACCCTCCCCCCCCCCCTTCTACCACCTAAACCTAACCGTGATTTCGGCCTTCGATTTCTTCGATTTCTATTATTCCTACGTTTATTTTGTTATTATCATTATCGTTATTATCGTTATCGTTGTCTTCATCTTTGGTAATAGGCTTTAATACCGAATTATTCTTATTAGGATCTTCGTTATAATATATACTAAGAATCGGATTATCGCTAGTTATATTAATAGGCTTAATATCGTCTACGATAATAGGTATTTTGTCTACCGTACTATATTAATCTAATAGGTTCTAGTAAGACTTTTTACTAAAGGCTTTACGCTTTATATCTACGATAGTCTTTATATTATCTTTAACTACTTTCTTGACCTTTGTACGATAAGCTCGAAAGAATCTCTCTCGCTCTGTATAACTACCTTTTAGTAATATTATTATTTTAGCTTAAACTATAAGTAAGTTCTATCGACGGTGTCTAACTAAAGTATCTAAAATTACTAATAGGTCTATAAGCTCTAATGTAGTAGGAAATAGATATAGTACTATACTATAACGATTTAGAAGGCCTAAAGGGGATATAAGTAACGGTAATAAGTCTTAATGGTATACAGAGATCTTATCTTATATTCTTGACTCTAGAATTTCTAAATGATAATAGTCGTTCTAAATACTAATATACTATAGTAGTACTATACGTCGTAATTTCTTAGCTAGCCTACTAGCTCCGTAGGGTAATATAGGTATAGTGATTCTAGTATTACTAGGCTAACAAGGTACCAAGGTCTAATTAATTTTAAAATACTCTTTGTCTTTCTTCGTTTATATCTTCTTATCGATTTGAATAACAAAGGACTTATTCTTTATTCCTCGAGCTTAGTAACGATTCTACTATTCTATAAGCTTATTATATATACCTAGTAAAAGTACTATAGCTATCTTATCGTCTTTAGTATCTAAAGAAATACTACCTTAAATTTGATTCTAACTACGCTTCTCTTTAACTAAATAGTTAATATTTAAGTTAATATACCTAAAGAAAGTACTATTACCTAGTATAGTATATTTTCCGTAGTAAGGGTATAAAATCAATCGCTAGTAATAATTAGATTAAAGTACTATATATATAAGCTAATATATAGGGTCTTATTAAATAACTTACTAAACTATAGAATAATAATAATTACGGGCCTATCCAAGGTTTACTTTACTATTAATTTTCCGTAGATAGTAATAATATATATTAAGCTCTACTTCTATAATATTAAATAAGGACTTCTTTTCTTTAAGGTCTTTCTTGAAAAGCTAAGCGAATAGGTTAATATTAATAGATCTAACCTCTTCCTACTTTATTAAGGTACTTATATCGTTGTCCAAAGAAACATTCGTAGTAAGGACCTTTAAGGTTAAAAGGTATTTTAAGATATCGTAAGTATTATCGTTGGTTACGATATAAGGCTTAGGTTCTTTATAAAAGAATCGATAAGCTCCTAGCTTATTACTTACTTTAGTAAGTCGATTAGCTAAACGGAACTATTAAAAAGTATCGTCTAAAACCTTATATTTTCTAATATTAACTCGATCTAGGTATAGACGTAAAACTCTTTTATATAACTACTTTTCTTTGAGTTCCCTAGTACGTAATCCTATAGTACTAGTAACTATCTAAAGATATTAATAATAGATATTCTAAAATATAGGAAATTAGGATATTATCTTTTATAATCCTCTAGCTAATTTATTAACTATTCTAGCGAATTTAGCCTCCTTCTAAGTATATAGAATATTAGTAGAGTATTTATATCTACCCTTTTTAGCTATATTACCTATACTACACTTTCGTTTAGTTCCTAGCTCTACCTCTTTATAATTATCGCCTTCGTCTTCTTATAATACTTCTTCTAAATCCTCGTCCTCTAATCGTTGAAGTTTATCCTTGTCGATAACGTTAAGGTCTATAGGTAAAGGATTATATTTATTTCCGTACTAGGACTAAGACTTAGCTTTTCTAGATCTTAGGATTCGTCCTAGTATCTTTTCTTTACTTGGTTAAACTATAAGCTCTTTGCCTTTACCTTTAACTAGGATAATAACTTATATAGGGGATACCTCTAGCGAGAATTTAAGTAGGGGTATACTATCGTCTAGTTCTATAAATCTAAGGATATTATATCGTAGCTTATATTATTCTATCTCTTATTCTATTAATAGAGTCTCGTCTTATATAGAGTTATTCTTCTTACTAATATTTATAAGGTTACTTAAAATAATACCTAGCTTACGAGGAACTCCGCTTGTATTACCTATCTTTCTCTTAATAATTAACCGATTCGTAATTACGATTATCTACTTTAGTATAAGTCCTAAGCGAGCTATACTTCGAAGGTTCTAAATAAGCTAATTACTACGTCTAGGGTTATAAAGCTAAGCTTCTAATCGCTTCTTATTCTAAGCTATAGACTATATATTAAAGATAGTATTACGTATACTAATAGTATTATTTCGCTTCTTCTTATTAGACGTAACTAATACCTTAGTAGCTACTTATTATTACGTAAACTCTACTAGCGTGATCTTATTAAGCTTATAATCCTTATTACTTTTTATATATTTATAAAATCGTTCTATATTATCCGTAAAAGCTTACTAATATTCTATAAGACCTTCTATAATTTACTACTAATATACGTATCTATTCTCTATAGGTACGCTCTTAGTATATTTAATAACTCCGTTAATACTTGTAAAGTTATTATCGTTAAGCTAAAGGGTT
>PDLN01000027.1:16124-107726 GCA_003369635.1 Coleophoma crateriformis
AGGTATAAACTATCTATCTTCGTTTAATACTTCTTCCTATAAGATTTTACTACCTTTATAATTATTATTCCTATCCCCTTCTACTAAAAGGACCTTCGTATTAAATTTTAAACTCTCCTAATACTTATATAGCTAGTTTACTCGAGGGCGACTCCGGTCTAAAAAGCTAAGCTTAGGGCCTCCTCTACTAATAAGTCCTAATTTGATTCAATTATTTTTATCTAGGTAGGCTTTCCCTATTACTTTATCTTCCTTCTATTTTTAGTATTTAGGTAAGCTAGCTCTATACCTTCGTACGAAGTAATAAAAGTATTTAATATTATTATTAAAAGCTCCTTCTCCTACTCGATTAAAATTCCTAGCTTCGCTAGAACTTATATTCGAAGCTAACCCCGCTTTTTATAGATTTATTCGATCTTAGAGCTAATTTATAAAAATATCTATATTCTTTATCTTTTTAGCTAAAGTATCGATTTCTTTATTCCTTATACTAGGTAGCTCCTATACTATCAGAGGATACCTCGTTAACTAGCTTAGTACTTACGAAGTAGGAAGAACAATAGATATCTTAAAGTAATCTACGAAACGTTTAAGCTCTCTATTCTAGTCTATATTACTTTACTTCTAAAAATCCTCTTTAATTTCCCTAGCCTAGTATTCCTTAAGTACTACCTCCGTTATCCTTTCGAAAAGTATAGTAGTAGGGTCCCGAGTATTAATACCGCCTTTACGAATAACTCTTTACCTAGTTCTAGTAAGAAGGCCTTATAAATACTAAAGTGATTATATAAAGTTATCGAGCTAGCCTCTCTCCTTTAGAGTCTATAAAATATATCGAAATTAACGTATATAATTTCGTAAGTTATCTAATTCTATACGTTCCTTCTTAGCTAATACTAAAAGAAAGACTCTAGACATTCGTTACTATTAAATATCTATAGTACGATACTCTATTTTCAAGGCTACTTTTAACCTAGCCTAGTCTTAAATAAGGAATTTATTTATAACTTTAATATACTATCCAACCTCTAGCTAATAGTAGGAAGAAATCCTCGTAAGTTTCTATAATAGTAGATAATAATAAGTATTATATAGTTCCTTATATCGCTTAAGAAACTCTATAATATTATATCCTTGAAAATAAGGAGCTCCTTAAGATCCTAGTAATAGTATAATTAGCAAGGTTAATTGAAATTAAGAGGCTTCTATATAAGATACCCTTAGAACCTTTATAGTATTATCTTTATTAGAACTCCCTTCCGATATAGGTAGTATTACCTTTAGCTCTATACTAATATTACTATACTTAGTAGCCTTTTTAGTATAGGGTAGTAACTAATTAAATAATACTAACTACTATTAGTACTAAAATAATATATCACGTAGACTTCTAATTAAGTCCTAACCTTAGGAGCTATCTCTTATAGGTATTATCTAAGCTTTCTAACTTCGATAATAAAGAGCCGTATCCTTATTAATCGTTCTTACTAACTTCCTAAATTTTCTCTAACTTCTTTTTCCTTGTTATCCTCCTTAGACAATACCTTAGCGGTACCTCTTATCTTATATATTAAAATACTAGTTAGCTCCTAACTATATTACTAAAAAGAGGGATAGAAGCAAGGTCAAAAAGAACCTTTCCGTAATAGCTTTATAATCGATAAAAACCTAAAAGAGATATAGTATAATAATATTAAATGTTATATCCTAGTAGTACTACTCTATATATATATATCCTATTACTTCTATAGGATTCACTACTAATATAGGGTATTTATACCCCTCTTTCGGTATCGATACTTAGTAATTATAGTCTCTATAGACTAAATCACGATACCCTCCTTCCTATGAATTATAGGATATCGTAGGTTACTTATAGTATTCCTGTATACTAACTATAGCCTAGTCGCTAATATCTACTTATCGAAATAACGACTTCTAAGGTACTCTTCGAAAAATGATCGTGGATAACTAAAATAATATAGTAGTATTAGATAGACCTAATAAATACCTCCTAAGTTAAAGGGTTGTTCGAGCCCTTATAATAATTACTAATATAAAGGGGAATATAGGGAGTACTATACAAGTACGGGTTTATTCAAGCCTATCCAATACTAATATAAACAAAAGATAGATAATATATAATAATTATTAAAGAATAGATAGAAGGACGTTTGATTAGGCCTTTAAAGGCTCTATAATCTAAACTATAGAATCCCTTCTAAAGTGGTATCTAGTTCCTCGTTGTCCTTTATAATTCCGTAAGTCCACTATTTAAATACTATATAATAAGCTTAGCTAGGACGGAATAACGTTTCTCCTATTATATAATTCCTTCAAAAATGAAAGCCATGAATTCCTTACTATAATATATCCTCGACGCGTATCCTAAATTTCGTAATAAAATTTATTACAAGCCTAAACTAAGCTTGAATTTTCTCTAGATCCTCGTATAATACTCTTTAATTATCGTACGAACGCGTTTAATATATTTTAAGTCGTGGTTATTATTTTATAAAGTTAGTTGCCTATTTCTTTCTAACCGATAACGCGTCGCGTTCACGGAGTAAAAGATTAGCTATATCTGATATACTACTAATTCGGACCGGAAATCCTTGGGAATCTAGGTCAAGTAACCTTTAAACGATAGTCTCCTCTTCTAGGTTAGAAAGCTTTCGTGATTTAACGACTGTTTCTGCTTAAGAAGGTTTTCCTTTAACGCGTCGTGCTAAGGTTGTATATAAGACCTTATATATAGTTATAGCCTTTCGTACGCTAAGTTGAGGGTTATTTTCGAGAGCTTGGAGAGCTAGAATAAGCTGGCTTTCATTTGAAGAGGATACTATAGTTGGTTATTAAGAAAATACAAGTATAAGATAAAGGTAGTAATTTTGATGAAAACTGTCTCATTCGCTTGTCTGTCTCATTCGCTTATCCCACACGTTATAATATTGAAAATTTATTGAAAGCCACGACTCTAAGACTTTAGGGAGTGGTAGTGGTAGTTACTCTAACTGCTATACCATCTTTGGTTTTCTATACGGATTAGAATTGATAAAGTTATAAGTGTTTAAAGTTAACCCTAATTCTCTATTACCTAGTAATAGAGATAAGAGTACATGGACTACCCTACGAGTCGTGCTTTAAGCGAGCCCACTAAAAAAAACTCCATTACTGGGTAATAGAGGCAAGAATAATGTTAGGTTAGCCTTACTGGACACGTTGAGGGATGCGATTATAAAGGCACCATAGATAGTATTATAAGTTGTCATGTGTTAATAAGAAGTATAATATAATATAATATTAGGCTAGTTCTCTGGCTTAGCGGCTTTCCCTAGTAGTAGCCTCACTACGGCCTCACGCCTATACTCCACTGCCTATGACAACGGCTTCCGACCCTTGAAATTCGTAGTCTCCAGCTAGGCATCTTTCTCTAGTAGCAACTTCACTACTACCTCGTGCCCATTCTCTACCGCCCATGACAGCAATGTCTAAGCACTATTATCTAAGGTCTCTAGCGCCGCGTCAACCTCTAGCAGTAGCTTCGCTACTATATCGTGTCCCTTCCCTACAGCCTATGAAGGAGGAATATGTGCTTACGAAGTTGCATATATATACTAAGAAAGGCTTCACAGACTATACACTATAGACTATGAGCAAGGAGGACTTTGAGAACTTCACTATCGATATATATAACCGCCTATCGAAGTACACTAGAGCAGACCCCCGTACATACCCGCTAAAGCGAGGTATTTACGTGGCCAACCGCGTCTAGGGTTAACTTAGAGAAGAGCTCTATAACCTTAAACCTACTCTGAGTTATTTATATATGATAGTAAGTTATTTAAAGACTTAAGCTCTACCTGTTCCTTAACTTTAGGGATTTTTAGTTTACTTAATATAGAAATCTAGATACTAATTTACTTACAATGTGGACCGTGCTACTAGTGTTTCGTCGAAAACCGCCGATAAATAATTTATAGGCGGGTCGCTGGGGCCTGATCCACGGGTCATCTTGTACGGTAGAGGTGTAGGTGGTAAATAGTATCAGATATCACCACTGATGTCTATATCTGCGTTGCTAGGATCCAGGCCAAGTTCGTCCAGCCAGGGAAAGTCATTGATGTCCAAATTTGCGTTGCTATGATCCAGACCGAACGCGTCCAGCCAGGTATAGTTAAAGAGAGCATCGTCTGACATCAGAGCAAAGCTGTTCATAGAGAAAAGATCCTCCGCTCTAGTCGATGGCTCCAAAAGATCCATGTTGTCGCAAAATGTACGAGGAAACGGGAAAAGGCGATGTGCTTCAAGAGAGGCATCCGGCTCCGGGACGCTGTCACAAGCCTCGGATGGACGTGCAGTCCTGGCCACAATCCCTTGGCGATAGTCAATCATTCGAAGTGACATCTTTGCGTCGCCGTACCGATCCGAAATTGCAGTCAGGACAGAGCGAAGTACTGTAAGGTGTCTTTTGCGTTCTGTCACCCTTTTCGCAGATTGCGGGTTGTAGTCTAGCAAGGGAAGTGCCAATGCCAAGCAGAAGAAACCATGAACTTGTGGAAGAAATACCGACTCGTCTCGGCAAAAGATCTCATCATATAAAGTAGCACCGCAAGATCCTGCTAACAATGCTGTTATTACGCCTTGACAGGATTTTGGGTTCTCCCTGTATTTCAGAAATTCGCTGAGGACAATGGCAACAAAGTACTGTATCGTAAGCTCAGAGACGGGACGACAGTATACATTTCTGCTGCCATTGGAATCATAAAGCTGTAGCTCCACGGGTAATCCACTGATCCAGTCGTAGAGCGCTGTCTTGACTTCCGTGTGCTCTTCTAGACGTATTAGCCGTCGTGCGGCTTGTAGTTCGGACACGCGGCTAGTGATCGTACAGAGCTTGGTGCTTTCAATAAACCACAACCCCTGAAAAATCTGAGCTCCGAAGTCGTCCAATGTGGGCAGCTTGATGTCAAAATCCTGGGGCCGGAGGTGCGGTGGGTAGCCCCAACAAGAGACGTGCAAGCTTTCGCTGTTCTAGCTCTCGAAGTCAGACTGGGCCTATCACCGAAACGAAACTATATTCATGAAAAATGAGTTATTACATACCCGGAGATACCAAAAAATCCTACGAAGACAGCTTGCATCAGGTCGATTCAGGTAGGTCGACTCTTGATACAGTCCCATTTGCACCGCCAGTCTCAAGCCAACACCGATCCAATACCACGGTCCATCGACGCTGACTGGTGTTGACGGCCGGCAGTTCCAAAGGGTAAGAAGACAGAGTATCTTGAGGTTCTGGACCGGATCCGGTTCGGAATTCGTACATGTCAGTATTTTGGTCCTTTCATAAAGCTTAGTGGCGATTTCTGGAGCATGCGGGTCGTGCCTTATCAGGTTCGCCACCATCGAGATGGCTTTTTGTAGAACGACCGATGGTGGTGAGTCAGTCAGATCTTGCTGTTCGAGGACAGGGCAGTGATGGAAGGCATGTAACATGTATGCTTCCGCCCAAGCTCGAAAGACGACTAGGCGTGGAGGAGCATCAGCTCGAAGGCGTTCGAGGAGCGTATCTCGCGCATGTGACGATGTAACAGTAAGATTCTCGTCAAAGGTAGCGGCTTCGGAGTATTCTCCATAATACATGGAGGAGCAATGACTGACGACGCCGCTGCCTCGCGCTGCCGGCCTGCTACTGGGACGATCCGATTGCACAACGGCCGAATGAGATGCCACTGTGTCCTGTGGAAATATGCTGGAAGCTTCTTGAGACTCGGTGTCTGCATTCAAGCTCTCTCGGTGGATCGTGATTGGTCTCTTCTTTCGAGCACCTTGACGCTCACTACTTTGCCGTTAGTATGGCGTTTAGCATTAGCGATTAACAAGTGTCCACCGACATGCATGGCTGACGCAAACGATGGCAGTTCCTACACACTCCGTCCGGTGACGTCTGGAGATCACATTTCACCTGAGCTCAGGTCGTTAGTAAAGCTCGATGGTAGCCGGTATCATGCTATGAGAATGTACCTTTCGAACGTGACAGTTGATACAGACTTTGGTAGCGCGATCTCTGACACCTGACATTATGCCGCTTGATTTATGGTACTCGCCATTTGGCCAAGCTGACTTGAAGCTGGTAAAAGTCTTTCCAGTTGCTGATCATGATACAACTTAGTACTTGATACTCCGAGTGCCGAGTGCCGAGTGCGGCGTGCGGCGTGCCGCGTGCCGCGTGCGCATGTCAATACCATCTTTGTACTAGCTTCTCGAGCATTCTGAGCATTGAAATAACCAACCAGATTGAAATCGAATGTCTCCCCTCGTCGTTGTATGCAATGCCACAAATGCCTCTGTCTTGGCGCTACGTGCGAGGTGCTAGCCTTACGGGCAATTGGGGGCTGCGTCGTAGTCCATGGCGTAAAGACAGCCCTAGTTGGGGAAGGTATAGCGGGCCAGCAAGGGAGCTAATAAAGGTACAGTACAACCCCGGTCTTATCGATCCCCCATTTCTCGATATTCTCACTACGACGGCTCTTCTGGCTGCACCAGTTCGCTGTCTAAAGGAGAACCGAAAGCCGTAGTATTATTCCTAAATCTAAATATTAGTCGATCCATGGTCAAAACGGTAATTAGGAGTCTCTTATACTATATTTCTACGGTTCTCATACTCCTTTATACTTAAATATATAAAAAATACTACCTATAAAGCCTACTTCATACATTTATTCAATGTCACCTATTATGATGTCCTAATATATAGATAATTCTGACGGAACATAGTGCATCGATATAACCAGGATTGTACTGTGGCAACTATAGTAATATTTAAAAAGGTAGTTACAAGAGCTTTTCCTCTAGGTTGTAATATAATCCAGCCAAACTGGTCTGTACAACTTGAGCCGCCCCCAAAGGACCCGGCTGCCGAAGAATCGACTGCCGACTGCCGAAGGATCAGAGAGGTATTAAAAGAGCACTTACTTTGCTCCAGAATCATTTCCACCACTCCAAAGCCTCCTTATCTCAAAGACTTCTAGTTCTATCAAGATGGCATCGAAGCCTACTTTCAGTGTCCCGTCTGGCGAGACTGCCCAGGTTTCCATCATCGAGACAGGCATGCGCATGGACGACATAACATTTAGCTTCCTGCTTGCTCCGCCCGTGGATGGCTTTGAAACAATTTCTATACCAGGATGGTCTTTCTTAATCCAGAGCTCCAAAGGTCAAAAGGTCTTATTTGACCTCTGCTTTACCCCTGACAAAGAAATCTATCCTCCAGGTACATGGGATTTTATTAACGCAGCCGGTAGTGTGGTACATGGCAACAAGCATGTTACGGATATTTTGAAGAACAACAATTTAGATCCTGCAGAGATCAATAGTGTGATCTTGAGGTAGATACCTCAGCCTTTCAAGCTCTTCTTATTGCTATGCTAATGAAGTTGAGTCATCATCACTGGGATCATATTGGCGATGTCACGACATTCCCCAAAACCACAGAGGTGGTCGTTGGACCAGGCTTTAAGGAACACTTTCTCCCTGGCTACCCAACTGACCCTTCCTCATACATCGAAGAAAGGCACTTTGAGTAAGCCCACATAAAGTATTTCTAGTATTTGAACATAAGTAGCTGATAAGAGTGCCTCAGAGGCCGAATTCTGCGAGAGGTAGAATTCTCTACATCTTCACTCAAGATAGGCAAATTTCGGGCACTCGACTTCTTCGGGGACGGCTCGTTTTATCTTCTTGACGCGCCTGGACACGATTGGGGCCATCTGAACGGTCTAGTCCGCACAACAAGCAACCCAGACACGTTCATCTTCTTGGGTGGCGACGTAGTTCATCACGGCGGAGAGCTTCGTCCTACAAAATACCTTCCCATTCCAGATGAAGTGCAGTTTCCCTTGCCAGACCGCGTTCGAGCGCGAGGGGTTTCGACCTGTCCTAAAGGGTCGCAATTTCGAGAGCTCAATATTAAACGTGGCCGCAAGCCAGATGAGCCATTCTTTGACCCTGTGCTTGTTGTTGATATGACTGATGCAGTCGAATCAATCGATAAGGCGCAAGAAGCGGATGCGCAGAGCAATATATTTTTCTTGTTTGCGCACGACGCGTCGATCCAAGGGGTCGTTGAGTTCTTTCCGCAGTCGGCGAACGCATGGAAGGAGAAAAGTTGGAAAGAGAAGCACATGTGGAGATTTCTGGGGGATATAACTTTGGCAACGACTGTATAGAGTCTACGGTAGGCTATAAGTAGTCATAGTCCGTAACACCAACCGCTCTCTAAGCTTTTACCCTTATTCGTAGATTATAGTGAAAGCACTGATGCTCCCGTTCATTGTGTTATAAAGTTACCATTATTAGACTTTCTCGATCTCCTCTTGTTCCTCTGCACTCCTGACCTCATGCAAATGACACCTAGCCTTAACATTAGCCGACTTGTAGCCTTGTTACAATTGCTTATATATCAACTAAAGTATATAAGTACACAGACTAGATTTAAGTAAGTCTAGAAATTAAATTTTAGGTACCCATGACAGTCAATCGTCATAGAGACTAAGATCAGCTGATGATATCTAGCTATCTTAGGGATCGGAGCCGGGAAATCTTAGGACCAGAGCCAGGATTAGGGCCTATAAATAGATCTAGCAAGAATCCTTTACACATTCCAAAAACTAGCCCTTTGCCTTACACAAGTATAGGTAAAACAATAGTAGAATAGTAGTCGAATGGTCGACTTACACAACCATAATCGTAGAATGAAAATTATAGATGCGAACTATATAACCTTGCTCTGCTTGTATCCCTTTAAGTGTTATATGCACCCTTTAGTATGTGCTCGAGCCGATGTTTTATACCCTCACGGTTCTCCTCTATAGAAATACTAGCTGGATTCAAAATAACTGAAAAGGGTAAGGGTTCTATTCAACTAACCACTCTATAACTACTAAAAGGAACCAAGAGATTAGGGTAGTCGTATGACTTCCAGTACTCGTTTGAATATTATCTCTGTTTTTGCGCTAAAAGGCGTAGCGATATAACACTTGAAGGGATAGGAGAACACGTATGCTGTGGCGTCCTGTAGTAAAGTCCACTAGTTGACTGGGGTCGTAATCGCTGATAAAAGTTGTCAACCTTGTTCTGAAAGGTCGAGCAAAGCCATGCGATTGGCACAAACTGTGGTGGTGTGACGCCATTCCAAGTAATCGAAAGAAAAGGACTTCATGACTCTGCTTGTACATTGCAGAATATTGGTATTGTTCCCTCCAATGGCTGGTACTAACGACTTCTATAATAGTTGTACCGTACCTAAAACTACAGGGGTACGTTATATATATACCATCTTTGACCCTCCTGCATTATTAGTCCTTACTCTTTAAGTTCTCTCCACTTCCTCTCTATCGCTTATGCTCATGTGGTAAAACGTTTCGTAATCATTCATTTCAAGCATGTGAACGCTGTAATCATTTATCTGACTCTCAAGCTTCATGATTGTAAGACGTTGAGGGTAATCATTCCTAAGAATAATCCTAGGTTCTCATGCAAACACTCCGGAGGCCGTCTATAAACAGTTTAGATTTCCATCACCAAGCGACAACACAAGCGGCTGCCCTAGGACCATCAAGCAAGGGTATCTACGAGCGAAAAGCCAGCGCCACTTCATATCACAATTATCAGCAGTGCGACTTATGATTATTACCCTTACAAAACCATGACTAACCATCAAAACAGAGCCAACGAGGCTGCTTTTGACAAAGAGAATAGCGGCAACTTCTCCTCTGGGGCCACAAGCTACGATGCAAACAAGATTTCACCTCTCAGGCATGAGCGAAGACGGCTGGGCGAAAGAACAAGTCTATCGTCTATTCTCAACAAGGAAATGGTATGGCCTTCGTCCGGAATAAGAGTTGATCATTTGAGAATCTTAGAGAAGGAATCGCTTGGCACAACCACCACAGAGGGCCCGCCGATCTGCTCAGCTGGATCGGAATTTTCGGAAGCTCCTGGTGCTACTCCAAGACAAATTCCGCTGAGAAGGCAGACTGAAGCGCCACCCGCCCCAACCTGGTCCAAATATCATGAAACGGCATTCATTGTCTGTGTCTGCCTGGCACAGTTCCTCTCCCTCGCGTGCCTCGCGCAGACAGTAGCGCTGTCGCTTATCATTGGAAATAGCTTCAATGTCGAGAATCCGGGACAGCTTAGCTGGTTCACTGCCTCCTACAGCATGACGCTTGGAACTTTTATTCTTCCAGCAGGTATGTTACGTACGAAACATTGACTCGTCACTTGCTTTGTTGACGTACAGCGTCAACAGGCCGCCTCGGCGATATGTTCGGCCACAAGAGAATATACATCTTAGGGTGGCTTTGGCTTGCTTTGTGGTGCTGTATTTGCGGCTTCGCCCATGCATGGGGACCCGTTGTATTCAGCGTTGCTCGAGGCTGTCAAGGCATAGCACCAGCGCTTCTTGTCCCGAATGCCATAGCTCTTATTGGCCGGACATTTCCGGTGGGCGAAAAAAGAGCTCTGGTACTCTCTCTAGTCGGTGCATGCGGTCCTACGGGGTTTCTAAGTGGAGCAGCTATTTCTTCGCTCCTAGCTCAGCTATTCTGTAAGCAAAGTCTTATCGCATTCTCTCCTTTTGTCAAAGGACTATACTGACACGAGCTTGTCAAGGGTGGCCTTGGGTTTTTTGGTCGACTGCTATCAGCGCGATTTGTATTACATTCTTTGCTACTTGCATAATTCCCGACAGCATGGCAACGCTCGACTTTCCTCCCGGAGTAACAAAGCCAACGTTTGACTACTTGGGCTGCTTCACTGGAGTCTCTGGTCTCCTTCTCGTCAGCTTTGCTCTCAATCAAGCCCCTCTTGCTGGCTGGAGCGATCCCTATGTCTACTCCCTTCTTGCCACTGGCTTTCTCCTCACTGTGGCATTCTTCTTTGTCGAATTTTCTTATAGCCCGCACCCATTACTTCCGGTGCGGGAACTTTATCCCCAGGCGTGGATACTGCTGGCATGTATTGCGGCGGGTTGGGCAAGTCATGGCATCTGGATTTACTACTTCTTCCGGTTCCTCACAAGCATCCGTAACCTTACACCTCTTGGAGCATCACTTGACCTCTTACCGGTGGCGCCCGTCGGAATTGCATTTGCTCTCTCCACGAACTACTTACTGAAGAGAATTCATGTTTCTAAAATAATGCAAACCTTCCTTTCTGTCCTTATCACACCAGGAGGCATGAATCTTAGTTTCCCAGCTGGAACCATCCTTATAAGCAATGCCATGCTTCGGGAACACCAAGGCAAAGCTGGCAGCCTTATCAGCACGGTCATCAATTACAGCATTGCGAGTGGCCTTGGACTCGCCGGGTCCGTAGAGAACCATATTAACTCCGACCATAGCCGGTTGCTTGATGGATACCGAGGTGCATGGCAATTGGGAGTTGGATTCAGTGCCCTTGGAGTCATAATCTCGATGTATTTCGTTTGGAAGTCAGCGCGGTAGTAATCTACTTCTTCGTAGAATACCGGAGCAGCTCCGAGTTGAACAAATCCAAAGAGTAAAGCTCCCTCGCTCAGGATTGAGAAGAAAGCTGCGTGTGTTTTGTGGAAGGTACAATCCTCGCAGGATAAACCAATCCCTATGGGAATAAGGGGCAGTTGTGATGCGACTCAACCACACGGAGCTAGTTCCGTGCTTCCTCAAGGGATGTACTATATCGATAGTACCGTACCAAGGGATATCAGATAGGATTTCCGCAATAACGTTACCGACGGAATTGGCCGTACAATTAGGACCGAAACCGCGCAGCATTTCATCTGTTCGGCATCGCTGTCGCCGTCGGACGCGCAAAGGCCAGTGACCACCCCGCTCCTGGGACGCTCGCATCAGCGGCCCAATCAGCGGCCAAGAGGGCACGTGCGCTGGCTTTGGGGGCCAGGGAGTCTAAAAGCCGTCCACCAAGCACGATGGCCTTTACAGGAAACCCAAAGCCAACCCGTCTCGCGAGACCTTCCCATGCTGGGCCTCTCAGGTCTCGGCCATCACCTTGTTCGGCAGTTGATCCAAGGTTACCATGCTTCCGATGTCACCGTGTTCGACGTGGCCGCCAGCTCCAATCGTGCCAACTATGTAAAGTACGTCCAAGGAAGCATTACTTCACGTGACAGCCTTCGTTCATACTGCAACAGGTCAAACTGCGTGTGATGATACATACAACCTCCCCAGATTGATGACCCAGAGCAACACGTGAGAGATTCACCGCGATGTAAAGATCAATGGTACGCTAGATTGCCTCAAAGAAGTGGGGACCACGAAGGCGCTGATATACACTTCGGTTTCATCCGTGGTTCACGACAAGACCACGAATCTCGTCCGCGCCACAGAAACCATGCCGTTATGCTTCGAGCCGGAGCAGAAGGAGTACTACACGCCCACCAAAGCGGTGGCCGAGGAGATAATTCACACGGCGTATGGCCAAAATGGCTTGCTGACCACAATTATGCGCGCCTCGATGCTCTTCGGAGAAGGAGACACAACCTCGACACCCCAGATAGTCCAGAATGCGAGAGCGGGACGGGGTAAGTTTCAAATCGGAGATGGGTTGAACCTATTCGACTTCAGCTACGTTGGAAATACGGCTTACGCACACATCCTGGCAGCAAAGGCACTTGTCCGAGAGTCCAATGCAGCAGATCCAATCGCTGAGGATTCTGAGGTCAATGGTGAAGCTTTTGTGGTCACCAACGGTGAACCCTGCCCATTCTGGGATTTCACCTGTGCGATGGGCGCTGCTGCAGGCTACCCTGTAAAGAAAGAAGAGATTTGGATAATACCAGCGACAATGTATTGTTTATTTGGCATCGTTTTCGATTGGACGGTTTGGATTATCAGCCTTGGTCGCAGAGAATCCATTATCAATCGACGGATGGGCAAATACCTTACCATGACTCGAACGTTCGATATCTCGAAAGCCAAAGAACGTCTAGGCTACGCACCACAGGTGACCATGCAGGAAGGGATTGACAGGGCGGCGTGTGACATTCGGTAGGAGGGGACTGGAGAAGATGAGATATCCAGAATCCCTAAGGGGGAGATTGATATCAAAGATAATGAGCTTTTATTTACTATACAATCAAACGACCTATTTGCATTACCACTTTGAGCCTACTAAAGTATTCCCCAAGTATGCCCTCACCTGGGAAGCTTAATTCTATTGCCTTTTGTTAAATCCATTAGTCCCCGTTGACGTCACTGACTTCTTATTCGTGTTATTGTTCTTTACTTAATCTGCACTTTCCTGACACGGGTCAGTAAAGAATCATGCGTTAGTTCTTGCATTCCAACGAAAAAGCAACAGTCATCGCCGCCACTCCTGAGACTCATCAGCAGCTGAAGAATTCGACTGGTCGGAGTCTAGTTCTAATGCTTCATTTGATCCGTACGTAGATGGATTCCATGAGCATAGCCGTTCTCCTTGCTAAGAGTTTAATCAACGTATACTTATCGACATCAGTTTCAAGCAATTCGTGAATCCAGGCACGTCACGAAGTTCGTCGGAAAGCTTTCGCGAGAAGCACACTAGTGTATACAAACAATCTGAGTATATCCGATCCAAGCTCAATCTATCTCTTTTCAATTGAACCTTTTCACAGAGTATCATGTCGCGCTCGATACTGTTTTCTTCGGGTTTGGTTCTGGTGCTCATTTGCGAACAAAAGATCTTGGCTGATACACGCCTTGGCGACAGAAAAGTCAAGAGTAAATTAAGCCAAATGAGAATCGGTATATCACAACGAAGGGATGAAGAGTTCTGTAATACGCCATACTTCTACAGAGTCCTTCTATGGCGATTAAGCAAAAGCGTAAAGTAGGCCGCCTTTGAGCAATTTATT
This sequence comes from Coleophoma crateriformis, assembly GCA_003369635.1. NCBI lineage: Eukaryota > Fungi > Ascomycota > Leotiomycetes > Helotiales > Dermateaceae > Coleophoma > Coleophoma crateriformis. The sequence goes on from PDLN01000027.1 coordinate 30,022, forward strand.
GATCTGCTATAAGTTCGAACAATTAGTACTGTCGAAAATTCGGCTAGTAAAGGAACTACAAATCTAGAACTACTTCAATTTGTCATAACTTACCTTATCTCATGAATTAGAGAATGTGGGCTAAAATGACAATGCTAATTAACTGGTTCAAGATAGGCGATACCATACAAAGATTGAGCATACTTTTTTTCTTACTCTGCTTGCTTGATTTCACCATCAATGTTGCTAATGCATTTGAATCGACTTATACTGCAACGATCTCATTTTAATTAGCCGAGCGAGTGTTCCAAAGACTCTACGTTCTTTGAGTTACAGCCTTTGTACCAACGATAAGAATTGTCACTAGTGTTAAGGCTTTCTAGTCTTTATAATATCTGCATTATGAATTGCCTCAATGCACATGCTACATACCACTCAGTCTGCTCTGGTACTCCTGCTTTATTGCTAGTTGTTTTCTGGCAGCATAGCCATCAACTATTTCATGCGTGCTATGCAGCAAATGGATACGGGTAAAAAATCAACACGAGTGACCAGAATAATGACACGTTACGAGCCACTGACTTTTACATAGGCTTTGAACAGAACACCACGTGGAATGGAACAATGCGTTTGTGGCCTTGGGTGTCCATATATCCCGTCTTGGTATTTTTATATCAGAATCGAGACTGAACTACTGCTGTAGTTCGATATCTGGAAGAGCCTGTTTGTTGTTGATTTATGCATGTGTTTCGAGATTGAACTCCCTAATATGGAATTTGACGCCATCCGTCTGTTATCTCTCTCGGCTTGGGTATGGATGCTTACACATATTCCCTTTGGCATGGGATTCACTCTTGCTGCGGCAACACTGTCCAAGATTGTCCTCGCCCACGACCATTTCGACGTGGATGAAATTTTAGCCAGGGAACCGTTCGATTCAAGATCTTTGACAGAGACGCTTTACTAGTCTTCAATTAATTTCCTGCTGAGGCTTGTCAATGGCGCTTGTGTGCGCCTGCATCATATCCTTGTCTCATGTTTACGAGATTATTAAAGATTCTCGTCTCAACAGGATGAGGCGACTTGTCGCAAGGGTTTATTAATGCCATTGGGGTACTTTTGTTACCTCTGGTACTCCCAAAACTAAATCATCGTTAGTACTGATCGGTACAAATTGACACTAAGGATATACCGTCTAGTAGCTGATATGTCCGTCTTTCCCGGCAAAATCGGGAAGTCTACGGAATACCGGATAAAAGAACGATTTATTTTTAGAAATCTCGTGATATCTTCCCCACGTTGCTAACAGCTAAGAAACCTTTCTGCTCTCTCTCGACAAAGCTTTCATATATCTACGGCTAACATGGACATATTTTCCTGGATTGGGAGCATTTACGCTCTAGATACGATCGATACAAGATTCACGAGCCCACCTTTGAACGCCTCTAAAGACATCGTTAGCGTCCCGAGCGAACCGACAACTTCTACTTCCAAGAGAGATGATTCTGTTCTAAGCCCCGGCGTGAGGATAGACCATAGTGGAAGACCAATCGCTCAGTCATCGAAGTGGAACACCCCAGAATTCTACATCTACTACTTTGTTTTCGTCACTGTTGTGCCATATATGTTTTGGGTAGTCTATGATGTTTCCAAACGTGAGCACCGCAGATGGCCCTATCTACTGAATACGTAACCTAATATGCAGATTCTGATCCAAATTATCACAAATATGAGCATCTTTTATCTCCTGGTTGGGTGCCAGGCCGAAAGATTGTATATTGAGAAACCCAGAGACCTTTGGAGATAGGAACTGACCATAATTAGGATATTTCAGATCCCCAGTACTACGCTTTCCGGTGCAACATACCATATCTTGCAATGCTATTAATACTTCACCCCATGCTCCGAAGTTTATACAACTATTTCCGGCCCATTCCGGGGCGAACTAATTCACAGAAAGCTAATATGCATTCTGTACGTGTCTCAGCTGTAGAGGGTAACGCACGTTTGGAGCAACGCGCCTCGTTCGATTTTATATTTGCTCTGATATTTTTGCCAGCAATACATGGATTCTCTGCATTGAAAATCCTGTCACTGTTATACTTGAATTATCAAATCAGTACTAGCCTACCTCGGAAGTTTATTCCAGTTGCAACATGGAGCTCGAATATATCTATACTCTTCGCGAACGAGTTGTTTGAGGGGTACAGTTTTGCAAAAATAGCTGCTTACATGTCCACAATACATGGCGAAGTGCACGCAGCAGACGGTTTGCTACATAGCTGGAGCGGCTGGCTTGATGACCATGGTGGTATCATTCCACGATGGGAGATCCTATTCAATATCACCGTTCTGAGACAAATAAGCTTTAGCCTGGACTATTACTGGAGTCTTGACCAAAATGGTGGAAACACAGCCAAGGTTTGCAGTATAGTTTATTCCCATCTTGGTTATCGCTAATACCCTTAGAAAAACTTCCCCGATCCCTCCGATCTATCTGAACGAGACCGAATAGAATTCCCAGCGGATGCAAAAGATTATTGCTACCGAAATTATATTGCTTACACAATCTACGGTCCCTTGTACCTCACTGGTCCAATCATAACCTTCAACGATTACATCTCTCAGCTCAAATACCCACCCGTCAGCATCGAGAAGACCCGCACACTCAAATATGGCATTCGATTCCTCCTCTGCCTTCTCACCATGGAGCTAGTTCTTCACTTCGACTACTGCGTAGCTATATCCAAAGGCGATCCACTGTGGTCTGACTACACTCCAGTCCAAGTCTCTCTCCTCTCCTACTTCAACCTTCACGTGGTTTGGCTTAAGCTTCTCCTTCCCTGGAGACTATTCCGCCTCTGGGCCCTGATAGATGGCATTGATCCGCCAGAAAATATGCTTCGCTGTACCTCTAATAATCTGTCTAGCGTCAAGTTCTGGCGTGGCTGGCATAGAAGCTACAATCGCTGGTTGATCCGCTATATCTACGTTCCTATGGGAGGGTCGAGTTCTCGCAGCTCCTGGAAATCAATCTCGGAATCAGCTTTGAAATTCATCACTATCTTTACCTTCGTTGCTTTATGGCATGATATCAGCCTTAATTTACTAATTTGGGGATGGCTAATTGTGTTGTTTATGATGCCGGAGGTTGTTGCAGGAATTTTGTTCCCTAGGAAAAAGTGGGAGAATAATCTGACCGCCTATAGAATTATTTGTGGGATTGGGGCTGTAGGTAATGTGATAATGATGATGGCGGCTAACTTGGTAGGGTTTGCTGTTGGTATAGATGGATTAAGGAGCATCATTTACGGTGTTTTCAGGGATTATCACGGCACGTCGATCCCCTTCCATGAAGTTGTTAAAGTTTGCGGCTCATGATTAGTAGGTCTTGTCTTTTTGATTACGGCAACTTCAGCATTATTTGTAGGTATACAAATCATGTTCGAGGTTCGAGAAAGTGAAATGAGGAAGGGTATTTTCTTAAAGTGTTGAATAATAAATTGGAACTGTTTGAGTTTGGCCATTAATGGGTTGATTTCAGATGTCGAATTCACCGTGTCCCCTGTTCATCTGGTAGAACGAGCTTCCCGACAGGAAGACTAGACGAAACATAAACAAATAGAGTACTGATGATTAATTCTTGATATACAAAATTGCGTCAACATATCAAGAAGTAGAACCGTTACTGATAACAAACAATAGTACTAGTGTTTTAAGATGCACGACGAGCCTACTGTACAAATTCAGCTAGACGTTGTTTGTAAGCCTAATTCAGTGGGATACAACCAGGTGCAAAGCCATACACTTCAGGTGTTAGTCATGATCTATACTATACAAGACCTGTCTAATTGATAGAGTCGCATCAGCGCTGCGGTGATAAGTTAAAGTAGCTCGGCGATGAACCATAACTACAAAGGTGTATTAGATAGTGCCAGAGATGCATATGAGATCAGGGTGATGCATACTTTCATGGCTACTGGTAAGACCTCGGGGGCGATGTCAACGGTTTTCTGCCCATTTTCGTTCACCCTAACTCTGCAGTCTTGCAAAGCACGGAACTGTCAGTTTCAACAAAGTTTCGCTTGCAAGATTCATTCTCGAAACAATATTCATTGACCGTCTCGGTTTGATCATTGCAAGAATTGGGGTTCTGTCTAAAAAAGAGTTTGGACTGGTGAATCAAGCCTGAATATATATGTATTCATCGCAAAGGCAGGCGATGAATACTTCTGTACGCTTTCATCTTGCTTATATTTTTCGTTCTTTCTGCTGGAGTTTGCCATTGTCACGTCGACAACAAAAAAGCAGTAAGAGCAGCTCGAAAACCTTTTGCTACCTTTATTTTTATTCTTTCAGGCCATTCATAATGTGGCTGTGGCCCTGCAAGAGACTACATCGTCTACCAGGGGGTTGTCAATTGAAAGTCTACTTTGTCATAACAACTCGCCATACAAGGGCCAGGAATACAGACTAGTAACAAGCTTATCCCCATTAGATCTTGAGGGTGTTTGCTAAGGCTAGAACCTCTCCTCGCGCAGTCATCCTCGTCCACTTCTCATCCACCGCTATTGAATCCTGCTTGTATGACCTAAGTGACACATCGAACTTGATAGCGCTACGCTCCGAAAAGAGTTCAACAAATCCACTCTTGAATAAACTCCCACGAGATATCACGTGCTTTATCGGAACAATTATTTTCCACGCCAGCAAATTTCTCGTCGTGCAGTGGCGATAAACTGAATGGATGTTAAGCAACAACCTGTGCAGTAACATCACTTACCTACCATGGCTCGCAACGAGACTGACAACGGTGTTATGACAAGCCCACTGGTGGATGAAAATCTGTCTGTTGATGCCTCCAGGCCGGCTCCCGGTCGGCGAGTCCACGATACACTGGACTCCATAAAGGGTTTGATCCATCTCAATGACGAAGAACCACTTGTCGACTTGACAGCAGCCATCCCACTGCGCTCCAGAAGGACCGAGAGACTACAGAAAAAGAAAATGAAGAAAACTATTTGCTCCAACGTGAGGTCGTTCTTGGATTTGTCGTCAGAGCTTCTGAATGATATACTAAGCTTCTTGGAGCCAAGCGATATATTCGCACTTATCCGCATAAATAGCTCAATGAGACACTATATTCAATTGAACGAGCAGCGAATCACAGAAGCAATCATACGTTTACGGTATCCTGTTCTTGCTAAATGCTTCCCACTTCCTGTTCTCTTTGACAAGGTCGACAAGGATTTTCATCCTGCGCTCCTGTCCCCGAGGCACCAGCAACGCTTGCTCATCCACAAACGCCCATATCAGCATATTAAGCAGGCAAACCCACAAAACACGTGTAGTTGCATGTCCTGTGTCATGGCATGGAATAACCTCAACCTTGTCATCGATCTGGCTCACTGGCAAAATCATCTCGAAAGTCGACACCCCATCACGGTGATTCCTCGTGGTGTGCAGCCACGCTGGAACCTGGAATTGATTGAAGCAAATGCTTCAGTTGCCAATAAAGCTATTCGTTGCCCGTTGTGGTATGCCCGAATTCTACAGAAGCATCTCGACACAAGCATAAGAACAATCGTTCGCCACTCGGCAGTGCGGCGTAAAAAGGGACTACCAGAGACCGATGTGCCTGCATTGAAGAGATTGTTTCATTTGTCGGCCGATGATATTTCTACATCTTCAGATTCGTTTTTGAAACGGAGTGGGCCTCCGTCGTTCGAATTTCCGTATCACAGAGATAAATACTATACTCTTGAATCGTATCTTCCAAACCGGCGATGGGATGAGGGACAATGGGTTTACTATGGTGACCTTCACAAGACAGATATTTCTTGGGCAAAGAGGATTGCCGACATGGAAACTGGAGAAACCAACCAAACAAATCCGGAATCATCGAGCCGGGGCCCTTCATGATATTCTGATACAACCTCAGAAGGTGGATCCTCAGCCCGCTCGCTCGCTCGCTGGCTCGCTGATTTCGGGTGGGGCACGGCGGCCCAGTACTTGGTTCTCGTGGGCAAGATGGACCCTTATCGCATACGACACATGCGGATCTCGCCCCAGGGCATCTACAAATTCGGCCAATCTCAGTATCGTTGTGTGGCCTAGGACTCATATGAGGACGATCATCCACGAGCTTCTTCGCACTCCCAGGTTCTCGTTCAGTTTCTGGTCCTCAATCCGTTGCGTCCCGATCCAGTTATCGAGGAGTCCTGTACTACTCTCGCAAACCTAATCCTAGCGGAGATGGAAGCACAACTGATTGGCCTGTAAGCTTACCGTCCCCTAGGAACTTGACAATGATGTTCTAGTCTGCCGCAGACTAACAATATCATAGAATCCTTCGTTATGTCTTGCCAGGCCTCCCAGTCTTATCTCGGGGTATTCTCAGGTTTATACCGGAGACGTTGATCCCTACAGCCAACCTAGAGACCTTATCTACGCCCTTGTTGGCAGCTGTGTATGCTACGGCGACACCCTTCCGACAGTATGACCCCCTGCTCTGTGTCTCGCAGGTTGATACCGACTTTCCCACCACCGCAATATGGCAGCTATCGCATATCGGATAGTTGTCAATCAACCTTATTACCGCGCCACTTACTGACGTACAAGAAATTAGACCTAATGGCTAGCTATGGCCACATAGCCTGTCCAGTGTACCAGCATAGTCGACCCAAGTAGGAGCAAAGCGCTGGCATAATATGTCGATCTAGGCACGCCAGCTTGACTGTTGGACGACTCCATCACGAACCGCATCGCTGCGTACTACCATCAGCATCTTCAAGACGCTCGAACTTTCTCTTCTGAGGATTGACGATTGACTCAAACAGTGACCAAACGTCGGCGGCACCAATCGACCTGTGAAGAGCTATGGACTCCATGAAGTACGTATATCGAGATCGATTACGCGAAGTCAAGCCGCACAGATAAAATTTCCGTCCCTCCATAAGAGGATATTGATTTTGTTAACCATATAAGCGGGTGCTTTGTGACCATTGGCCAAGAGATTCAAATTGACATCAGGGAAAGCCTCTCAATGATCCAGAGGGCTCATGAATAGCTGGCAGGACACGTTTCTCCTGCCTACACATGCTTACTTAAGCAACCTGGGGGAGCATTGTGGGAGGTGGGGTGAACCAGCGGTTGATTTTTATATGCCTCTCGCAGTTCTCCAAGATGTGGTTCTCAGATCTTCTTCGCACTTGTGATGTATGATATAATATAGTATAATAGAACACAGCTTATTATCACACAAGACTCTGTATTCTCGTTGCGGCACGAGGCATGGCTTCTTTCATTCACTCTCGCTCCCCTCCGTGCTCGGTGCAAGATGTCGCGAAGGAGCGAGCGGTAGTTGGATTGGATGAATGACTATATAATCGTGAAGCCAACCCACCCACTCACTCCCTCCTTTATTCCCCCATACGAATCATCATAGCTGCTTCGGAAAACTTCTCTGTAATAATATATCGCCAATTCGGAGAACAAGGAAACATGGCTGAAGTCGAATTAACTGCGCCAAATGGCAGGAAAATCACCCTTCCGACCGGCCTCTTCATTAATAATGAATTTGTGAAGGGAAGCTCTTCAGAGAAACTGGCTAGTTTTGACCCAGCGTGAGTTATGCCGTAATCATATGCCTCGGTGTACAATGATGCTTAACTCCTTGGGAAACTTAGCACCGAAGAGACTATCTGCGAAGTTGAGGCTGCCACGGCTGATGATGTCGATAAAGCCGTCAAAGCCGCTCGCGCAGCGTTCATCGACCCGGCATGGCGGGATATGATCCCCGAAGAGCGCGCACGTCTTTTACATAAAGTAGCAGATCTGGTCGAGGAGCACAAGGAGGACCTCTACACGCTTCAGGCTTGGGATGTCGGCAAGCCGTATCCAGGATCTTTGGGCATCGAAAGCGACCTCGTAGTCAAGTGCTTTCGGTACTATGCAGGCTGGGCTGACAAGATCAATGGTTCCACTATCCCTATCAGCACCAACAAATTTGGCTATACCATCAGACAACCCGTTGGTGTCTGCGGGGCTATTTCACCATGGAATTTCCCGCTTGTCAACTGCTCCTGGAAGCTGGGTCCAGCACTGGCAACGGGCTGCTGCATTATCATGAAGCCCTCGGAATACTCCCCTCTGGCGGCTTTGTATCTCGCCAAGTTGTTCAAGGAGGCCGGATATCCACCCGGAGTGGTGCAAGTCGTCAATGGCTCTGGCCAAGAGGCAGGCAATGCGCTTACGACCCATCTTGACGTAGACAAAATTGCATTTACAGGTTCGACCGCAACGGGCAAGGCTGTCATCAAAGCTGCCACCGTAAACATGAAGAAAGTTACCGTCGAGGCAGGTGGTAAATCTGCCTTTCTCGTCTTCGATGATGCAGACCTGGAACAAGCGGCCAAGTGGGCCTTTGCCGGTGGAATGGGCAACGCGGGTCAGATTTGTAGCGCCAATTCGCGCATACTGGTCCAAGAAGGCGCTCAGGAGAAGTTTGTCGGCTTCTTTACCCAGTTGGCAAAGAACTCCAAGGTCGGCTTACCGTTTGACAATGGCACCACCCAAGGGCCCCAGGCATCGAAGATGCAATATGACAAGGTGCTACAATATATTACGGACGCCAACGCTGAAGGGGCAAACCTCGTCACTGGTGGTGGACCCTGCAAAGTCGGTGATGGCAAGGGATACTTCATCGAGCCCACCATCTTTACAGGAGTAACGAACAAGATGAAGATCTTCAAGGAAGAGATTTTTGGTCCGGTCATTGCGGTCTCGACCTTCAAAACCGAGGATGAGGCGGTCGCTTTAGCCAATGACTCTGCGTATGGGCTGGCTGCTATGGTGTTTACCGAAAATATGAAGACAGCGGTCCGGACTGCAATGAAGCTCCAAACGGGTATGGTGTGGATCAATGAGAGTAATAATTACGATGTTAAGATGCCCTTTGGCGGTGTTAAGCAGAGTGGTCTAGGCAGAGAACTCGGCGAGTCAACCCTAGAAGCATATCTGGAGGAGAAGGTTATCCATGTGAACTTGGGACTTCAACTGTGATGAGATGCAGATCAAGAATCCAGTCTTGATACATTATACTATACTGTAGAAATCATCGCACTAAATAATTACAATGTTGAAGGAAAGAAGCCAATGTATCATAGCATCTCATGCAACATGCTCTATAATTGCTAGAGCTTCTCTCGTGTCTACAGCTGCGGCAAAACCTCCTCTTCGATGGGACTGGCGAACATCTCGTTGTGCCATTGACACACAGTGGCTTGTTTATAGATATAGTAACAGAGTATTCTCTGCGGTTGTCTGTCATGGTATGGAGGTGGCTATTGTTTAAGCCATGGTTGAGATTAGTAAAGCTTCGAGTCTTAAGATCCAAGGGAAGAAAGTTTAGACACTTGAACCAAGAAAGGAGTAAAAGGCTAGGTAAGAAGACTACCTTATATTAAGTCTACAAGACCGATAGTTTAGTTGTGTATTAGGCAGAGGCGAATATTCGACTTGAATATTTGATTTTATATTCCTTGTTCGTTTCAATATCAACTAAATAAGTATACTGTTTGAAATTAGGTGTACAGATAAACTCTCAGAACTAATAGCTTAATTATTACTTGTTAATATCCTATTTTCCTTGCACAATTTGATATTCCCTTATTCTGTATCTATTGGAACATCTTCTTTAAAAGAGTGTCAAAACCAAGAACTACCGTACAAACATGCCTCTTGCCTCCTGGGCTAAGAGATATTGAATCCTCATACGCTATTTTAGGCAAAGCACAAGCTTTGTAACACACCCCCTGCTACCAACTTGATTCTTCAAAACTTTTCGATTTCTACTGTGACTAACTTGCGCTCCTCGGCCTTAAATTTCTTCAGCACATGATATACAGTGGCATAGCCTACGCTCTTGCGGACGTAGCATATCAGGCACTTATCACCCTCGCATCCGATACTACTTTACTTCTTCAGCGCCTTCTCCGGACTTTTCTCAAATTTCTTACACCACTTCTCCCAACTTCCTGCCCCTTTCTTCATCGTCGCTTTGAAATCATCTCTGAAAACCACCCTTTGCCACTCCTCATCATCCCAGCCCGTTTCCCCCTCGTTTCGCACACCGCCTGTCGAACCTCTGACCACTGGTGTCCAGCCAATAGCTTTAGTAACCTCTGTCTCAGTGGGTGGACGCCCTACGCTATCCTGTACTCCAGAATCTGGAATCAGCTTGCTTCTCTTGCATTTTTCTGGGGCTAGAATTGCTTGTTTAGGGTTAAGTCATGCAGGTGTTAGGATTCTGCAGACTCTCCAAATAATACAAAGGGTAGGATATAGTTGGACTTACAAACATCTGGGGGTTCTTTTTATGGCAAGCCTCCGCCAAAGACCTCGTCAACACATCCATTTTCTCATCCTGCTGGAACCGGAGATGCAGAACCCTTTCTGTCCCGCCATATTTTCCGAATTTTGATTCACGGGCTCCGAGACGCTTTGTGATAACTCGCGAGGTGTTCCAGCCTTTGATAGAGGCGTAAGCCCATACTGCATCGATTTCAAAGAGGCCTCCAAATGGCCAGATGACCGCAGCAAAGGTGTCGATCGCGAGGGTCACCGGAAGCAGGATGGTGGAGATGACGGCCTCTTTCGAAGCTTTCTTTTTGGTGCGGGTGACTTGCGCGATGAAATTAGAGCGGACTTCAGGGATAGTGTGTGTTACGCTGCTCGGAAATACGAGGATGATTTCGTCGACCTCTAGTTGTCTCTTAGCGGAATGAATTCTCTGGGTGGAAAAGAGCTTCTCTACCTACCATTGTTTTTGATGCGACCCAAGAACACGATGTCCGTAGCTTTAATGTGGCGAATTGCCCACATGACTCCTTTCGTTGTTTTGCTGTGTAGACCTCGCCACGAGACGGTCTTTCCGTCATATTTATTTGCCTTTTGAACCTAGTTTGGGCGTTCAGACTGTCATCTATACTCTCTTCACAGGAACATTACCTCTTGTTGTAGTTTCCTCTTACACCACTGTAATTTTGGCTCTTTGATTCCTTTCGCAGGTTTCAGTAAGTGCGGTGGTGGTGGTGTATATAGAAGAAATCGCTATGGAATTAGTCTTGCTCGATCCGTTAAACGGGGTATACTTACATCAGGTAGTGAATCCTCACTCGCGGTGCTTTTGCTCAGCTTCGGTTTGGGTAGAGGAATCAAGTATGCGATGAGTCTTTGTGGGTCTCTCGTATACTTTTGTGAATCTCCTTCTTCAGAAGTAGGAAGGTCTTCATCGATAGCGGGGTTCGGCAATGTAGTGGGCTGTCTCGGTGGTAGCGTAGGCGCTGCTCTTGTTGAGTCGGGTGTCGGCTCTGGAGGACGGTCAGGCAGCTTGCTTGATGGTCTCACTGGAAGGTGCGGTGGATCTTCCTTTATTGTAGAAGAAATAAGAGGCTCTTGGTTGGCTTGGCTTGGGGGAAGTTCTAGTTGCCCTTTCTGTTCTATCGGAGCGGGCATGCCATTTCGACCAGGCAGATGAACGCCGTTAAGGTATTGCTGAACTCTTTTGTCCTTTGCAGCCTCTCCAATACCATTAGGCCCCCCTGGATTTGCATCATTATTGCTTGGACTTTGACCGGGATCTGCGTACGCTGATCTCCCCGCATGGTTTGAATCCAGCGCTGAGACGACATTTTCGATAAGGCCAACGGATTCTTGCATTCTCGAATTTTAACAACGGTGGATATACTGATCAGGACGAGTAAACTTTGAAGTTGTGAAGCTTGAAAATCATCTATAAAATCTGATCTGGGGGCTCGGTTATTAATGTCCTTAGCATAGTTTCATATTGAAACTAGTATGTAGTGCATTATGATATGGGATGAAGGAGCGCTGCAGCAAGCTGGGTCCTTGTCAAAAAATGCAATTCCTGGCCGGGAATCGTAGTCGTGACTCTCGACAAACCGACGTCATCATCCGGAAAGAAAGGTCTGCATTCGAAACGATGACAGAGGACCTCGAAATGCGACTGGAATATATGGCATTTCGCTCCGACTTTTAGCGAGCCAATTTGGACAAAAGGGGGTCACCGTGTTGTCGAAATTGAAGCAAACCCGCGCCAAGCGACTTCTAAAGCAGATCCATCCAAATGCACTCCTAGATTTGAGAAAGACTCTTCAGATCAAGGCGTTCTCATTCCATATATTTTTGGCAGGCAGAAGAAAAGACAGAATTCGGTCGACATTTTCGGGTAGGACTATCCTTGTCGATTTCTTTAATGACAACCACCTTTCGTACAAAGCCAGTCACTTTGAATGGGGCTTCTGCCAAGTAGAGAACAAGAACAGAGCTTGAACATTTTAATGTCGCAAATTCACTGCCAGTGATGAAAATGTCTGGCGGTGCACAGCTGCTATACTTGAGCTTAAATCTCATTGTTGAATATCGTAAGATGAGGCCTGAAGTGCTGCAGAGTCTCTTAAGGATTAAACCATCCGCCCATTCAATATCTACGAAGCCACTTCTCCGATACGATCAACAAAGTTCAGAATCTTTTAGGCGAAATGTGTATATTACTGACTCAGTCGTCTTGATACAGCGGCAATTGCAAGCCTTGTAGTGGCTTGTGCTCCAGTGACATCCGTAGTGCATCCGAGGAGATATGAAGTAGGGACAATCCTTAGTAAAAGAGATAGCATCGTAAGTTTTGAGTAGAGCAGGTCCCGTACTGCTCCTATAGGTTTCTCTGCTGCTCGTGATAGAATCTGTAAGAAATGCTAGTTGATTGCCTCTGCAATTCGATCGGTAACTATAAAGTAGTGGTAGCTACAGGAGTGTCCCATTGACAAGTTCTTGTTATTTTTAAATAGAAACAACCTTACCAAGCTGCTCTCCACACGACAGCTTTTTATGCTTCTGCGACGGATTCTTTATTTCTTCAATAACGACGCTCCACAGAGGACTATGTACTTTAATCGATACAGTACCAAGTCGCTCATACCATCCCTGTGGGTGGTTATCAGAAGCTTTAAGCAATAATCCATGGATATAGTCCTGGATTTTTGAACTGCTATCATCATCCTGAACGACAGGCAAGAAAACAACGGACATCTGTCGCTGAGGGAGACCTAGCACATCAAGACAAATCGACGCGGAATTTCGCTCCCCTTTCATCGCAAGCTCAAGCCACGTGTTATCTATCATAGTCATATCCGTTCGTTCTATTCTCGCCTTCATCAGAGTACCCTTGAGTTGGATATAGCCATTTGCTAGCTGGCCGTAAATGTCATGTCCGGTCACCGGCGTTATATTGATTTCTTCAATTTGGATTAAATTTCTTACGTGTCCGCCGGTAGAAGAATTGCTATATGAAAGCAAGCCCTTGATAGAAGCCCAGGACCAGGTTGGAGCACGGTTGACATCTGGACGGTAAGACTTTATTGGGTCAGGGTCGAAAATAAACTCTCTGCTTTCCCAAAGAAGCCCGCTCGGCAGGTCTTTTGTCCATAATCCTGCAATATAGGTATCTCCCAAAGTCACACTCAATCTTCTTGCAATCCCGCTGATGGCCACTAACCTATCAGATGGCTTGGTAAGCGATGTTCTTGAGTATCGTTCAACTAGCCTGTACCAGAGATTGTAACCAGCTTGCTCTAGCGTTTGGGTATTATGCTTTCGATCGAACCGAGACAGGTAAGCTACCGGTGTAACTATTTTTGGGTCTCGAGTTCCATACTCCATTAAACTTGGGACTCCATCTGGGTATGCCTCAGAGGCAGCTACTTCCCTGCACTCCCAGTACAGTTGAAATCGTCCAAAATGGAGGCTACGAGGCGCCAAGTTCCTCTCCTGAAGCACCCAATCTCGTCGATTCAATGGGGCAATACCAAGCTCGGAATTCCAATAGTCGTCGTCCATGGTATGGAGAGTCTCTGGTTTCATCCTATCCCAAGAAGTGGCTACCATGATATGCCCAACTTGACTGGGCTTTCTGTCCCAAAAGAGGCCTCCTGTACTATCACGGGAGTCCGTAGCCATAATGTTCATTGTTCCGCGGCTGTATACTTGATCCATCAGCGCTGACTCTTTCTGCCAGTCCTCTAAAGAGTCTTGGATAATGCAAAGCGAGTCGATCCAAATGAAAGGGATTTGTAACCGTCGTACAATTTCAATGGCTTGAATGAACGTTTTGGGTAGATATTCCATTGGAATTCCATTTTTGAAATCATCAATGTTCGATTGGAGCAGTTGCAGAGGACGAACGGTGCCCCAACAGTGGCTCAAGGTAGCGTAAGAACCACTAATTTCTATTCCACCAGTGCCAGGGACGGCGAGTTTGATGTCATCTGCTACGCTCGATATGTCAATGACTCGAGTCGGAAGGTAGGGGGTGGGTGCTTTGTCCTCTCTACACGTCGGGTGATTCTGGAGGCAGCTAGTATACCATTCCGTAGCCTGATTCCATGAGCTCTCGCTGTCTGTCGTAATACTGGAGCTCTTGAAGATGGCAATGCGAGGCCCATCAAAATCTGAGTAGTATTTAGTAGCTCCCTTTTGGTAGAAATTGAAAGATACCTTCGTGACGTATAAGGCAGCGCCTCATGTCGAAGTCTGGGTATCTCGAACTATTCTTTTGCACCCGAACTGAAATCACGAGATTGTAAGTCACCCCATCCCATACCTCCCCAGGTGTATTTAGCATCCAGCGTGAAAAGTTTTGAGTTGCTTGAGTATGCGATGAAGAGCCCAGCTGCTGTGCACGTGTCTTGTGCTCGACCTGGATATATTTTAGGTGATCGAGGTCCTGGGTCCTGTTACTCCAAGCCTCCCCTAGGGTGCCCAGAGTTATATTGGAAGAGTGTGTGGCTGCGATCTTGGAACAGGCTGTCCACGGCGTTGAACAGGATCCTATCCTAAACGATCAGCTCGTTCGTATTGGCCAGCAAGCCTTGTCAAGACATATTTGATAACAGTATGAGCGATTGGTTGAAGCATTTTCGCATTGATTCTCTTTCCATTACAAAGTATCTATATCACACAGACCTATACTAGTAATGTCGATATGATTTTTGAAAACGATGTGTTACGTGTGCGGGAATGGCATTATGTTTGACTACCATCGCAGAACTCTTGAAATGCTTACTGAGTGCTGCCCGTAAGTCCCGGCCAGTCATTCTACCATGGATCAAGCTCATGATCATATCAGTGATACTTTGTGCGATACAGTATCTAGTCTTACCATCTCCGCTGTTCTATCTGGACCTCGTCTTATCTCAATCAGGATCTCCCTCCGTATATATCTCTTTCGAACTGGTTACCTTCCTTATGATGTATTCGCGGAATTCGCTCGAACGATATGGGGTATAGGTGCCTCCTTGAGGTAGGCGACATCTCCCCGCCTTGGATCTGCCCGGATCCTCGTCGTTTCCTGTCCGTCGACGGTGGGGAAGGAAGAAGTGGCAAAGAGAAGGATAAAGGCGAGTGGGTATTGTATTTATTCGTTTTCTTTGCCCACAAGCTTTGAAATGATAGAATTGACTGTGGTTGAACTGTGAATCTCCCCTCAGTCTCTCCGAATCACCCACAACTCCGCAGGTGGTACCTGATGTTGTTACTCCAGAACCCAGAGATTCCACGGACTTAAATTGGACGTGTCGAATCGAGGCCACATCAATCCCGCGGATGTGGTACGAACGTGATGATGAATCGGCTTCAGCTGTGGCATTCAAAGCTCATGCTCAATTGAAGGCATTCAATATGGAGGCATGGAGAGCCCAAGTTGGTTGTAATGGAGAGAAATGGGAACACAGGTACAGGGCTACAGAAACCGTCGCACTATGGAAGCACAGCTAATCCTAATCCAGACTACACTCACATGATTATGCGCCACGTGATATGTACAAATCTGTACTTAAGTGGTGTGCTTCACGACTTCAAGGCGATTAGAAGTAGATTAGCAAAACGGTACTTGGTTAGACAGCACGAATGAGATGAGGAGTACCTTTTTTTGGATCTTTATCAGCGTCTTGTGTTATCGACATATTTCTTCACTAAGTAATAGCATCCAGTTCTAATCATATGACTTTCAAGGTATTGTTTTGTATGGATTATCATTCAGTATTCGGCTCCGCATTCTTAACGACGCTCCCCGCCGAAGCCTCCTGGTCCTCCGTGACCTCCATGTTCACCACCTGGTCCGCCTGGTCCTCCTGGGCCGCCAAACCCTCCTTGACGGTGCTCTCCTCCGTGGTGCTCTCCACCGTGGTGCTCTTCCCGACGCTCACCACCTGGGCCACCTGGGCCACCTGGACCGCCAAATCCTCCCTCACGACGCTCACCTCCATGGTGCTCTTCCCGACGCTCACCACCTGGGCCCCCTGGACCGCCAAATCCTCCCTCACGACGCTCTCCTCCATGGTGCTCCTCTCGACGCTCAGCACCTGGGCCCCCGAATCCGCCCTCGCGGCGATCTCCTCCAGGAGGGCCGCCGTGATGTGATCCTTCCGGGCCGCCGTGATGCTGTTCCTCATCGTGTCCGTGGTGAGTGAGCTTGGAAATGAGACCCATGATTGCTACTTTGTTGTTTGGTTGGGAGAATACGACGGGAACGTGAAAATGGGATTGCTGTAAGTGAAAGGGAGGAAGTATTGGAGATGATGTTTGTATATGAGATAGAAAAGCAGAGACGCTTGCATCTACCACTTTATATACCTACTGCGTGGGCACAACTTCCCGATTTTGTTCCTGGCAGTCGTTTGACCATCTTGATGCCATATCTTCTCAAGCTGGTACAGCTGAACGAGACGTATTGATGATCCACCGCGGCTCCGCAGCCAGACCCACTATGATGCCCTAACCCCTGATTATCCAATGGTCGCTGCGTGCTTAAACCTTGTTTGGCTGACTAGATCGTGTCTTCCACAATTGAGGAGCGCCAGCAGTCCAAATATTAACAGCGGTCCCGCGATGCGTCGTCATCCTCATATTGTCGTTTGATGCATGACTTGTGCTTGTAGCTCGTGGACGTGTTGGTGCTCTGGACTTTGATACGGTAGAGGGACCGGTCGTGCCGAAACCGACGCCCTGGAGAAATGCTTGTCTAGTACAGTACAGCAAGTTCATCGCAATGAATGATGCGGTGGCGATAGTGCATGCGTGGCGCTGATGAGGATCCTGGCGTCTTGGATGACTAAGCATTTGGTTTATAAATAGACCAGTGCTGGAGCCAAGGTAGAATCCACGGAAACAGGTTCAGAACATATTTTGCGATAGCTAATTCCTGTTAAAAGTGAGCCTTAAGAGATTAGATGTCGATGTGCGTAGAAGGAGTATTTTGTGAACGCGACAGTTGAAGATAGGTTAAGGTACATCATACAGTTTTGTACTAGCTAAACCACTTTGGAATGAGTATAGTTTGAATACTTGCATAGCTAAAAGGATATGGTTCTTTTGGTTGACGAGTCGGGCTTCATTTTCGATGATTTGTTAAGTTGTAGCAAAGTTGATACGTTTTGGTATTTTGATGATCCACTCGATCAAGAAAAACATATGACTTGATTCAAATTATCTTAACCCATTTTCCATTCTGTCACTTCAACAGCACGAGTCATGATCAGTGATTAGATCATAATTAAAACATGTGTCTTTATAGTAGTCTAACTAGAACTGATATCTGTTGTTGAAGATAATGATGATTGGCGATATGAATGCTGGAAGCGGGAAGTCGATACTCCGTACAATCCCGAGCGATGTTTTCCGACCACGATTAGAGTCAACTCTGCTTTGGCAGAGCCGAAGCCAGAAACCTGCGCCATAACACGGCCATAGTTTCACAGCACTAGCCTTGCTAACTTCCCAGTTGACAGTATAAAGCTGGTAGTGGTCAGGCAAGAAGAGCTGGAGCAGTTGTAGCTTGCGGTGGGCATAGATTTAGAAACTCCTGAGTAGAGAGATAAGTGACGGAAAGTACAAAGAGGAGAAGCCTCGCAAGGCTTTCTTTGCCTATGGTCGGATTTGTTCTTCCCTCCCGTGTCAGGCTCTCGCTGGTATATGAGTGGATGACAAGCAAAACCAATCAGAACAAACAAGGAATGCACAGCATTGTCTATCGGTTTCCAACACTGTCAATCATGATGGACTCTTCCAATTCGATTGAAGGCAATTTGGGGTTATCTGCCACATTCGAAATGACACCATAAAAGACAATAAATGGGGGCCTTCGCTTTGCCATACTTCTACATGTAATTGCAAAGGCTATTGAGCATATCTTTTATAATTCGATAATACGTGACATGCTACAGTCATTTCTGGGCACAGTTTACGCGCCCTCCCCTCCACCACGGCGAGGGCGTCAAGCACTGGTGGGTTGGGGATTTGCAGGGCGTCCAATAAAGCACGGCGCCCGACACCACTTTTCAAAAGCTTTATTGGAGTTCTTTGGAAAAACATATATTTTTCGCTTGGGATACTGAAGGCCTTCGAAAAGCACTTCTTTCCTTCTCAACAGCCATAACGTCCTGATCAAAGCTGGTTAACGAGAAACATGCCCAAGAGCAAGCCCATAGTTTCGCGAAGCATTCCTGAGTGTGATAATCTGTCTCTGTCTTGTCGGAGATTGGAGAACAGACCGGATCCAATAAAATTCTAGCTAAATTGAAGTTTATTGGGAGGGCCGGGTCGTGGATGATTGGAGAAATCAACCGGCAGCACGCATAATAAAAAGATGGCAATTGTGATTTCTCCAGAGTATTCACGGAAGGGTTATGGTAGTGAAGCTATTAATTGGTTATTGAACTGGGGATTTAAGATAGCGGGATTGCATCGTGTTGGAATTACCTGCTTCTTATAAAAACCAGGAGCGAGAAAGCTGTATGAACGCTTGGGGTTTGTTTACGAGGGTAAGGAGAGGGAGTCAGTCTGGTAAGATGGCCAATGGTATGATAAGATCTTTCTGGGTATGCTCAAGAGTGAGTGGCGAGCTTTCCGAAAAGAGTATATATGGTAATGCCTGTAGTATAAGTAGAAGCCAAGTGGTATAGCTTTCGAATCCTTAGTTAAGTAGCATCAGTTGTGTAATTCATTGATACGCTAGAACCTTATTTAATTCGTTCCCGTCTTATTTTTGGTGCATCTCTGTTGCACGGCCCAAAGCATACGCGCATCAACATTGAAGAGCTTACATAGGAATACCCGGTTATGTCGTCACGAGATTCGTGCGATAATGAGTATCGTCCCCAGCTCCACATGACTCGCCATATCTCGGAACGCGAAGGCCATGGACCATCTGGCCACTAGTAATTCATCTGCTGTACCGAAAGGCTGGACAACTGGCTTACCACAGAATTACGGACCGAAAACATCGGATATATATACATAGCATTTAGTCGCCTGGCGATAGCAGCAGAACGTGGAGTCAATGGCCTCTGTAAGCTCCACGCTGCCTGCTCACCGATACAGCAAGTGGCAAAGCAGAAGCAGTGCAAGAAATCGCGTGTCACCTGTTTCTCTAAAATTCGGTCTTGTCATGGCCAACCTTGCTACTTCCGGTGCTACCTGCCAGCTCGGTGAAGGCCGTCTAATCGGCATTCACTCCCCGGGAGTGCGAGAGTATTGGATGTGGTTCGAGTTGGGATGAATTCTTCCGTGAGGTTGAACTTGCCATAGCAGCATTGTACAGGAGGCAATATTCGAATAGATTCCAAGATTCCTGATAGCAATGGGGTTCAGTGGGTCTCAAGAAATAGTCGAGTTGTAAGGGAAGTAGTGGTTGAGTTGAGAACTGAATCTGAATTCAGGCTGTTGTGTATGTAGACAAGCTGAACGGTAGCTTTACGCTTCGCATAGCTCTGAGCGCGTAGGAGTAATAAGTCGATTTCGCAGAGTTGTTCGACATCGCTCTCCATCATGTCGACCAGCTATTTATAGTGCATAGGACAGCACGGGGGCTAGCATAGGCATAAAGAACACGGTCCTAAACAATATGAGCCAAAATGGCTAGATGAGTTTGAAGCACGTCGGGAATGGAGGATACAGATACTGTACTGTTGATGATTCATGACTGGGTGTTCAAGTACTAGGAGTCAATGCACAAGTGGATTGAGCAAACAAGACTGCACACAGAACGACCAGCATCGGCTTGCGCAGCTGAGAAAATGATCTAGTTTGCGGTCTATGGAAGTTTAGTTCGAATCTGGACTCACCTCAGATATAGGGCCTTCTTTGCGGGTGCACCTCGAGCAGATTGATCTTTAGATTGAAGGGTAAAGTTGGTGACTGTCTCCCTTCAAGGATAGTTTCGTGGGACACTTGGCAAGCAGAGTGCAAAGGGTTGCCTCTTTTGTGCTCATGCTTCAATCCATACGCCTCGTAGTTCACATCGATCTCCGGAACTAGGACGCACGAACGCTGTATCATCGACATCGTAGAATTTTGTGATGTGATAAGGTTCCTCAAAACCTCCGATCTTTAATTCGCAGGCAACATCTAACGGCGGGATGGTCTGAACCCGTCCACCTGCCAAGCCCAGAGCGACAATGAGATGGTTTCTTGTCGGTAACAGATGTCATCGTACGGTCACTTCGGTTAGAGATGGTTGTCAGCCATACAGAGCGAGGCAGTGACATTGACGCTCTGCCCCTGACGAGAGCATGAAAAAACCCTCCACGGAAGACAGCTTGGATTCACGGTTCAGGCCAATTATACTAAATAACGCATCTGATACCCGTGGTCTTTTGTACAAAATTGTAGCCGTCGGGGGACTGGTTGGCGCTTAGTCTTTCTTGATTCATTCATTGAAGTCGCTTAGGGTTGGAGCTAGAGAAACGCACGTGGGCTATTCTAGACGCAAGCCAGAGATGTCACTGAAGTGTGTCAGGATGCGTCAGGTCAAAAGTTTGCCTGGCTTTAGGACAGCTGGAGGCTTTACTCCGTAGGCAATGGGATCGATTACCCAGGCGGTTTGGTGTTCAACACTTATCGACTTCAGCTCCTTGCGTTCCTTGAAAATATATGCTGTTTGTGCCTACCATTTTGGAAAGGGCTGTAAGAACGGGCGGGTTCTGGTTTGTGTTTACATCCTCGATGGTTGATATACCAGAAATAAGGTATTTCTAGTCGATCAATAAAGTAGTTAGGGCTTCTTACTCTGGTATAGGAGTGCCCTCTTAATCCTACTAGGAAAAAGTTTCGATTTTGTACGTCCTAGTTTTGTATTGCCACCAGGATCATTCATCGAAGACTCGTTTATCTGTAATAATTGGTGGAGTAGCTTTCTGATATTCAACTATTCTACCAGCTATTAGGAGTAGTGAGCTTAATTAGAAACAGGTGGATAGGATCCCTGGGGCCTTGGGATCCTGCAAGATTGCAAGCGCTTCTGAAACCCACAAGCCCAATACTCAACACTAGAGTTCTCGTAACAGAGCCGGTCGTAGTGAGATGGAATCAGGCCCCGAGACCCAGTAGACTGCCAAATCGACTATGTGATCTCGTAGGCTTCTGCGAGTGTAAATTTAGCCAACTCAAAGTCTCCCCAATTATGCCTTGGTTTACGGCACGGAAGCCGCCAGTTGACGCCATTGCAAACTGTGATCGGATGCAAGCAACAGCCAGGCCGACCTGTGGAGTGTGGGGAGGGCTCGGAGAGTTCCTACGAATGAGCGCCGCCTCAGGTTTACAGATTGGGTGCTGGTGCGACACACATCAAAGCAAGACAGTCCACTTTTGTCGCATGTTTAAACATCCACAAGCTCATAGCGCTGCTCCATCTGATGGATTGATGGGCTGAAAATAGAGTCTCTGATTTAGCCGAATGATCAAACCGAGGGGCAAACGGTCGGCTTGAACCCGGGACAATGACAACGGGTAACACAACTGGCTGAACGGTTTCGGGCAGCGGTGCAGCCCACCTCAGTTTCTGGGCTGAGACAAGCCATGAACAAAGTAGGCCTTCCATAGCATGCTCTCTATTTAAGAGGAGAGACATTCCCATTCCATGAAGGTTTACCTATTCTTAATCAACAGGCCGGTCCTTATTTACGTTCATATCTTCTCTTCATTCTTACTGCACCGAGATATCCGCTGGCCCAGCAGACTTTCTACATCTTTTCATCATGAAGAACTTTGGCTCCATCATTGCCTTGGCTGCATTGTCTGTCAATACTGTCTCAGGCCATGTTATCCCCCGGGATGTCTTGATTAAGGACGTCGCGGCTCGCGCAGCCGTGCCAGGACGTAAGTATTGCATGCTTTTTATTCAGAAAAGCATCGAAGGTAGCTGACTGCCGAGTTAGTTGATGCAGTTGTTGCTGGAGATATTAGCCGTCGTCAAGAAAATGCTACCGACACCGGAGCTGCGGAGCCATGTGTCGGTACTGGAGATGCTCAGACCGGTGACTGCCAGAACAAGCGATCRGTCGTCGTTATTGAGCGTCAAGAAAATGCTACCGACACCGGAGCTGCGGAGCCATGTGTCGGTACTGGAGATGCTCAAACCGGTGACTGCCAGAACAAGCGATCAGTTGACCTCTCAGAGCGTCAATCCACCGGTGACAACATCGACCAACAAGGCGAGAACAAGAAGCGTCAATCCACCGGTGACAACATCGACCAGCAAGGCGAGAACAAGAAGCGTCAATCCACTGGTGATAACATCGACCAACAAGGCGAGAACAAGAAGCGTCAAGACAATGGTACCGATACTGGTGCTGCTGAGCCATGTGTNAAGCGTCAATCCACTGGTGATAACATCGACCAACAAGGCGAGAACAAGAAGCGTCAAGACAATGGTACCGATACTGGTGCTGCTGAGCCATGTGTTGGCACTGGAGATGCTCAGACCGGTGACTGCCAGAACAAGCGATCAATTAACCTCTCAGAGCGTCAATCCACCGGTGATAACATCGACCAACAAGGCGAGAACAAGAAGCGTCAATCCACCGGTGATAACATCGACCAGCAAGGCGAGAACAAGAAGCGTCAAGAAAATGCCACCGATACTGGGGCTGCTGAGCCATGTGTTGGTACTGGAGATGCCCAGACCGGTGATTGCCAGAACAAGCGATCAGTCGTTCTTTTCCCTCGTCAAGAAAATGCTACCGATACTGGAGCTGCTGAGCCATGTGTCGGTACTGGAGATGCTCAGACCGGTGACTGCCAGAACAAGAGATCAGTTGACCTCTCAGAGCGTCAATCCACCGGTGACAACATCGACCAGCAAGGCGAGAACAAGAAGCGTCAAGACAATGGTACCGATACTGGTGCTGCTGAGCCATGTGTTGGCACTGGAGATGCTCAGACCGGTGATTGCCAGAACAAGCGATCAGTCGTTCTGTTCCCGCGTCAAGAAAATGCCACCGATACTGGTGCTGCTGAGCCATGTGTTGGAACTGGAGATAACCAAACCGGTGACTGCTAAGCCAAGCGATCAGTCGCTCTAGCATAGACATATGTTTTTAAAATTCAAAGCAAAGCATTGTCTATATATCTCTCACACCAGATGCAGTTTTCGTGGTGCTGCAGCTAACTACTGTATTCGGCTGAATCTAGCGCTGTCGGAGTTTAGGCTTCGGGATTGGTGCGAAGCTCATATGTAGATTCGGTCTCCCATTTAGTTCTTGGCCCATAATGCCGTAATATATTATGTCAAAACATTATATCTTCAATTGATCTCAAGGAATAGAGTGAAGTAAGGCCTTATATACAGTAGTACACAGAATCTAACACTCGAGTCAGTGACGACCTGTTCGCACCTAAGGTACTTAGCATGTATTAGGGAGTCGCGTAATATCCAGCACGCTCCTTTAGGACATCGCTGGCGCTGAGCGCTTCGGATTGCCGCCAGTTCTTGCAGCGTTCGCAGCTAGTGGAGCGTCGGGATATCCACGCCTCTCATGTCTTCTGGGGAGTTTCGGGGAGAACTAGGCGTCGGCCACTGCTAATCAGCGACCTTTTATTGCTCCCCAGATTCCTACTATTCCCGATTCCTTCTGCGCCCAGAACCAGTGGAAACCACCAACCTTGGTCTAGCTCAGCGTCATTCCAAATAGCCAACCCAGGCCCAGCGGCTGCCCTCGTTCAGGTAGTTCTAACCCTTGCATGCTCTGGGGAATCAATAATCTGGGGACTCCGCATTACCTCCCCGAGCCGGCTACGTTTGGGATGTGGAGCGCTAGGGTAGTGTAGGATAGCGCAGGGCAAACATCTCTGTCCCGAATGGCGAGTGCTCGTAGTATAAAATGGATGCTCTGCTCCTTGTAAAAGTCATCATCTACAGCAGAAGAGTTCTCTCGTACACGCTTGATCCTGAGATCATTATACCGTTGCCGCCATTCCCTCTCCCCTTGCTGATCGCTCTCAATCGGGAATCAAGATGCTTTCCGACGATGCCAAACCCGATGCACAAATGATGGAAGTTGTTGAAGAGACCGGCCACCTTGCCAACGAGAACGATCACCAGTTGACCGCACTACAAGCCCTGAAAGCCCATCCATGGGCTACCGTCTGGGCAACGTATGCCATTTGGGTCATCATCAGTGCGAGCTTTGAGGGGCAGGCTAGCGGCATTATTTTGGGCATCCCAGAGTTCCGAAAGGTACAGTCGAGGCTGAATACCACTGCTCGAAGAGTAATACTAACAGGGATAGGATTTCGGCTACCAATTCGGTGATCAGTATTTGATCTCGGCCAAATGGCAAGTCGCATTTGGCGCTGCTAGTGTTGCATCGTACGTACAATCCTGCTGCTAGGAAGCATCAAGACCCCTGACAAAGACGTGGGCAGTGCCGTTGCCGGAAATCTTGGAGGTGGTCAGATAGCGGATATGATCGGACGAAAACTGGCCTACTTGGCTGCCATGGTTGTTGCGGTGATTGGAATCACGCTGGAGGTCATTGCAACTCAGAATGCCGTCTTCTTTGCTGGAAAATTCGTGAACGGTTTTGCCCTCGGTGCTTTTATCGCAGTATCCTTCTCTTACATAGGAGAAGTCGCGCCCATGGCACTCCGTGGAGTGTTGACCAGTGCCGCTGCAGTTGCCTTCACCATTGGGCCCTTGATTGTTGCTGTGATCCTCAATGGCGTCGGTGGTTTTACAAATAGATGGGCGTATCGAGGCATTTTTGTCGCTCAATATGGTATCGTAGGCATTCAAGCCCTGCTTTGGCCGTTCATGCCAGAGTAAGTCTATGATTGATCTCCCGTCTCTTACCGAAGACTGACTTCAAACCCATAGATCTCCTTGGTGGCTCGCCGGTCGCGGACAGGAGATCAAGGCTGCGGCATCGTTGAAGAAGTTGGGTTACTCGGCTGCAGAAGTTGAGCAACGTGTTGCTTCCATCCTCCTGACTCTCAGTGAAGTCCGCCGTGAAACAGAGGGAGCCACGTTTTTTGAATGTTTCCGAAAATCCAACCTTCGCCGAACCATAATCTCCATCGCCCCATTGTCCATCACGGCTCTCTCGGGCGTATACTTTGCTGCTGGATACGCAACCTACTACTTCCAACTTGCTGGGCTCTCACCGAGCAATTCATTCAAGCTTCAGATCGGACAGCAAATATGCTCTCTCACTGGCAATGTTGGCTCCTGGTTTTTAATTGACCGTGTTGGGCGCAGACCGCTCATGATCTATGGACTACTGTCGGTAACCATCTTGCTTATTCTTGAAGGAGCTCTTGCTGTTGTTGCTACACCGGCCGCTTTGAAGGGTAAATAATGCTACTCTGCGTCGAGATTACCTGCTAACTCAGCTAGGCGTGTGTGCTCTGATCCTTGTGTATTGCTTCGTCTTCAATTTAACAATCGGTGCAGCTGGATACACAATCTTGACTGAAACATCTACTTCACGCCTGAGAGTTAAGACAGTTGGCATTGGTGCTGCTCTTCAGAACGGAATCTTCGTAGGTGTTGCTCTTGCTTCCGATAAAAGGCTGGTTCTAATCGTGGCAGTTGATGTGGTCGTTTGTAATTCCGTACCTGTTCAATCCCGACAAAGCAAATCTTGGCGCAAAGATATCTTTCATATTTGCTGGCCTTGCTATTCTCTGTCTTGTCTACCTCTGGTTCTACCAGCCGGAGACTACAGGCCGCACTTACGAAGAGCTAGATGAGTTGTTTACTAAGAGAATTCCAGCTCGAAAATTTAAAGGAACCATCACAGATGCTGAGTTGAAAGGGCGTCAAGCACAAGAAATTTACGCGAAGGCTGAATAGCAACAGGAAAGGCCAGCAAAGTAGAAGAGACGAAGAAATGAACGGCGAAGGGATTGGTGGTAGAAATAAACTTAGAGGCATAATTTCCAATTATAATTCTACTTGTGAATCTATCATCGTATATTGTGAAAACGAGCTGGACAATGTCAGGTTGTTGTCTCTGCATCTTCTCGGCGGCGCAGACACCGCTGTGAGCTCTGTATCTTACGCAGACTCTAACGTCTTGGCCTAGTTCCAATTGTAGTGCATGAACACATATCTTGTTGGCAGTGGCACTATCCAGGTCGTGCAGATGTCACCCCAAGGGTGATCCTTAGCTTTAAATACAACCAGGATTGGACATTCGAACCGACGGCGCCAGGTGCGACTCTAGCAAGTTGAAGAGCCACACTAGGTTGAGATTTCGCACCTATGAACAGACCCTCATCATTATAGCAGAGTTCTTGTCTCCCTTGTGGAGAGGTAAGCACCAGAGCTTGCCGCTTAGCCAAGCGCAACCCAAAAGGATAGCTCAATGGCAAGTTCTTTTGATGGAGCCATTGGTTAATCGACGAGGCAGATTGCTGACGAGCACCAAAGTCCATACCGTAATTATGTGTTTCGGCTTTTTGATTACAAAATAGCTATAAAATGTGTAGCACTCACATATTCCAAATGAGGACAGAATGTAGATGTCAACGAGCACAACATAAGCATGTCGTCCCACCCTGACAACCATGCTCCGCATACCCCCCGTCGCCCTATAAGCGAACCCTACGGGGAAGGCTTGGACTGCAACCCTGTTCCATTAAGTCGAGGATTATTGTCAAGGGGAGTTGGATCTGGTAGTACCCGTCGAGATCGCCCGCAGGCCCCAAGACAAGCATCTTCATTGGAAAGCCTTCCCGATGGTAGCGAGATATACTCACCAAGCGACGTGCAGCGCTATTCGCAACACATCGTGCTGAATTCGGACTGATAACATCTTACTGTACGTACAGTAGCACTTCGTCTTTGCACTACTGAGATTAACAACGCGTCATGTCCTTCGACCCATGTCGGCAACGTGACCTGCAAAAGACATTGCTAACCAGCGTAGTACCAGGGGCCATCGTGGGTTATTTTGGGAACTTTCAGATTATCTTGTATTCTTGCGTGAATAATTTGTGTTTAAACTAGGAAATTGGCACGAGACATGTTGAATATCCCTGCTTCATTCTTGAATCTTGCATCTAAACCTCCTCTGCGGTGTCTGTAAAGGTATAACTTGCGAACTGAGGAGGCATGTAATGACCAGAAACCTCAGCCGTCTCCACAAAGCGTCTGATCTCTGCCTCGTCTTCATCGGTAAGATGCACGTCGAGGGAAGCCCAATCTTCTTCCATGTACTTGAGCTTCTTCGTGCCGGGAATAGGAATGATATCATCACCCTGCTTTAGGAGCCATGCAATTGCGAGCTGTGATGGGGTGCAGGCCTTCTTGTCAGCCAAGGTGCTGAACTGGCTGACGAGCTTGGCATTCTTCTCCCGGTTGCCTTCCATGAATCGGGGCATGACATGCACACGCTGGTCCTTACTATCGCCCACAGCTTCACCTCGCGCGAAAGTCGATGTGATCATGCCTCGACCCAGCGGCATGGCTGCAATGACCGCGACGCCGAGTTCGCGACAGGTAGCCAAGAGGTCAGTGCCGGCGGGACCTTCAGCGTCACGCACGAAGGGTGAGTATTCGACCTGAATTGCAGCGACCGACGCGATCTTGCAAGCTCGGCGAAGTGTGCTAGAAGAGACTGCCGACAGTCCAATGTATTTGATCTTGCCCTCCCTATAGGACTACCATTAGCAATGACCCAGCTATTATATGATCAATTCTCGACCAGGAGAAAACGAGATAATTTACGCTATCAATTCTGCTAAGGCGCGCATGGTCTCTTCAATAGGCGTCTTGGGATTGGCATGGTGCATATAGTCTGAAGATAAGACGTAGTTAGGAATATGTCAAATAAGATGCTGGAGGGCCGGCTGTTTACTGACATAGGTCGATTGATTCAATACCGAGCCTTTTGAGACTCTCGGCGCAAGCCTTCTTGCAATACTCTCCCGAGCTGTCAATTTCGTAGGTCTTGCTGTCCTTGAGAAACCCGAACTTGGTCGCGAAGAAGATTTCATCACGCTTTCCAGTACGTCTAAACCATTCGCCGACGAGCTCTTCACTATCGCCATAGAGGCTGTATTTTTTTGATGCTCAGCATATTTTCTGACATCGTCCTTGATGGGTAGGAATCATCCTCAGCAGACTTACTCGGCACTATCCCAGAACCTTGCACCGATCTCATAAGCACGGTCAAGAATGGCGAATCTTTCCTCGTCTCCAGAAATGGTGCCATAGCTTTCTAGAGACAGCCCCATCAAGCCAAAGCCCACGGCTGGTACACTTGGGCCATTCTTGCCCAACTTACGAAGGGAGGCAGGATTACTGGGCATGGTCGTTCTTAGGCGGAGTTTGGGTATGTTCGAAATAATATTTCTCGGTTCGTCACTAAGTGGCCCTAGAGGTGGACAGCAGGAGGATTTTATATTATTCACCAGGCCTACGAACCATGGTTGTTCCTAAGTTCGTCTTGTGAAGATGGGAAAGGCATTTTACGGAATGTCCTGCCTTAAGTCCGTCCCATCGCGTTAAAATCCTTGATTCTATTAGATCAAAAGACAAATGCCAGTGGACGCTCACATACGGTGTTTTGAGACACTCCGATCACGACCCAGCAGCACCTCTCACAGATGGAGACTGCTGGCCAATCAGCAGGCGTGTTTTACGAGCAGGCCAGTGTCATCCCGCCATCGCTTACATGGCCGAACTCCACCCAAACTCCTCTGCTGCGCCGCATGATGGTTCACCACATAAATTCCTACACTCCGTGACAATTCCATGCACATGTACCGTTCGCCCTGGAGGCTGGCAAGACTTCCACTATGATCTCTCGCAACAAGCGTCGCATAGGCAAGCCCAAGGTGAAGTCCGGTTGCCGTACCTGCAAGTGAGTCGCATCGGCCAGCACTAATTCCCGTTCCCGACCACGTCTCAATCCCAGTAGTCGAAGCTCAAGCTCACGTGTGATGGGTTGCTAGGATTCGAAAAGTCAAGTGTGACGAAGGTCGCCCGGCATGTCGTCGGTGCTGCTTGACTGGCCGTGTCTGCGATGGATATGGCGTTTGGGGTGCTGGCAACGGTGTCAATAGCCGTCAACAAGCTGTTGCGGCGTCGGCAATAAGTCTCGTTGTTGCACGGCCAATAGCATCTATCGCTTTTCTTGCGTCGGGCACGGTGGAAGAGAAGAAGTCCTTCGAGTGGTTCACATGCCGCTCTGCCACGAAGCTGCCCGGTAGCTTTGTCTCGAGCTTTTGGACCACGCTTCTCTTCCAGGCAAGCCTCACCGAACCAGCAGTCCTGCATGCGGTTCTCGCCTTGAGCTCTGTCCACCATGGAGGCATTATCGCAGCAGAAAGTCCAAGCAAGTCTGATGAAGCCAGTATCCCGAAAGGGCAACAACAGTTTGCCTTGCAGCACTATGTCAAGGCGATTAGCCATCTCCAGCCACATTTCTCTGCTAAGGATAAGGCATCTTTTCGCGTCGCTCTCATCACCTGCCTCGTCTTTATCTGGGTTGACTTTCTTCGGGGACACGTCAATGAAGCGCAGATTCATCTCCAAAATGGATTTAAGATCCTCCGCGAATTGCAAATGCTTTCTCGTGGGAGCGATGGGTCTCTCCTCTGGAATCCTGGTCGCGAATCGACCGATGACTGGATTGTTGAAGCATTTTTTAGGTTATACCTGCAGATGGAGCTGTTCCAATATACCTATCACCATTCCGGCCTCGTCCTGCAGTCTCCTTGGCCTGACACCCCCGCCGTCGTATTCCACTCTATCCATGGAGCCTGGCAACAGATGGATCAGCTGCTGAGCAAGATATTTCATTTGGCTCTTCAGGGCCGCCAGTATACCAAAGCTGTGTCCCATTCTCCAAGCCACCTTCGTCCACTAATTAAGCAACAACAAAAAATTCGAACAAGGCTGGCACAGTGGCTGGATGTGTTCAAAGTGTTTAAAAGGCCTTTCCGGGACCCCAAGTCTGCCGAGAAAAAGGTTTGCCGGCTATTGTATCCATACCATACGATGGCCAGCATCATGTTAGATACGTGCCTTCAACCGACTGACGAGTCGGTCTTTGATTCCTGCACACACCTATTTGTTCTGCTCCTCAACCAGTTAGCAGAGCTAGCGGATTATGCCACGGACACCTCATCGATCCATTCTCAGCCAGGCCACCGTGCCGACATGTCCAGATCCATAATCGACATAGGTTGGATCACACCACTCTATTTCGCGGCAGTCAAGTGCCGCATCCATCGAATCAGACTCCAGGCGATCAGGCTACTCGAAGCTAGCGCTCACAGGGAAGGCATCTGGGATACAAAAACAGCAGCGTGTGTTGCGAAAAAAGTAATGGAAGTCGAAGAAAGAGACTTCTATAAGGACATCGATACAGCCGACGACTTTTCCCTTCCCAGCGCTCCTCGTGCATATGATCTATCATTGCCAGTCTTACCAGAGCCTTATAGAATACGTGAAGTCGAGGTGGTTCTATCAGGAAGCCCAATGGACAAAGTTCTGTTGTTCGGCAAAGAAAAGCGAGAAGGCAAAGATTTCAGGGTGCTGATATCAACATACGATTTGCATTCGCAGTGCTGGAAGGATTGAAGAAGCACATATGTACATTTTAGTGTGCATTGTGTTGATGGTCGAAAAGAGAGGTGCACGGACTGAGAGTTTAAGTGGTTGTTCAGACTGCTAGGTTGTAGTCAGATGTTCATGATTAGCAAGCCAGGAGTATTAGTTTGAGAGGCAAGAGTAGAGTTAAGGATTTCCCATAAACAGAACTAGGAGACACGTTCCTTCTTCACTTTCAGTGGATGGCACTTTTGACATCAAACCCTTGGCAGCGAGTTCTGTCTGTACTCCAGCATCAGTTGCTGCGCAAATATTATACGAGAAGAGTCGGCCAGACATCTTGATAGGGCCCGGTGGGGTCTTGACCTGACGCGAACATAATACGATGCTCTTCCAGATGGCATATCTGTACAGGTGAATGGGGGCAAGTTTATATGGGCGAAGGACGAGAATATGCCATACACCGTCAAGCTCGAAGCGGCAAGGCTGAGAGGCTACGGACCATGTTCATGGGTGGTATTCGAGATCCAATCTTGATTTGCCAAATGGACGCAGTTCTTGAAAGGGTGCAAGCGTATGTTGCTCACGTCACCTCTAACTTTGAGGGTCAATATGAAGTTGGATTTCATGTCTATGGCAACGACGGAATCAGGGGTACCCTTGAGCCGGACAATGCTTCATATGTGCCAAGAGAGATCTTTATTGTGGGAGAGGTGATGGCAAATACCCAGGAGATCGCTACCATCATTGCATCAACCGCGAGGGTGGCTTGCGTACATGGAAGTTATCCTGAGCAGCGAGGAACAGGAGGTAGCTTCGTAATGGGGATAGGAGTAAAGCTTGAGATGGAACTTGGGCCTTGTGCAGAGTTCTGCATCTAACATCTCATGTCTATCGAGGATGGCACTGAGGGTGCATGCCAAATTTCAGGACCTGTCGAGCAATCCTCTGGTCTTCGTCTGTTCTCATGGACGATGCAGCAGATTGGCGAAGCCAAACCAAAACCTTCTGTCAACGGCCATGAGTCAACAGGCACCCTTTCAGCCACCAAGCAGGCTCCAGCACAAAGCTTCACCAAGCATCAGAAGTTTTCTTTCAATTCCTGTCTTCTCACACTAGCAGACATTGCCCCGGTTATTCGGTCAACGAACTCCGGTCCGTATGATATCACCTTCGATGTCATATTTTCATCTCTTCCCGTGTATGGAATCGTCAAATCGTCGAATCTCTTGTCCAAATCGCTTATTGGAAAGCTTTACAAGCTTAGGGGAGACGAGATCATCTGGTGTGGCTTCTCCAATCAAGCAATGGCATTCAAGGCAACAATCCCGAGAAAAAGATTGGTTTCAGGGTAGGGCGACGATGGGAAACTTGTCAGAAGCTTGGATTTCGCCATCCCCGGCGGGTACATGGAGACGGACGTTCATGCTAGCCAGCAGTATGTAGGACTGTTAGAGTTAGCTTTGACGGAAGATGTCAAGACAGCGATCGCGAATTACTCGCGAGAGGGATAGCATAAATCACTATATGTGCCCGAATCATATTAAGATGGTACAAAAGAGTGGAAGCATGTAGATGGAAATAACGGCTTCCAGGGTTCTGGTTCGCGTAGACACTCAGGACCAATACTGCTCCTCTGCTAACTTCACAGATCCAGCGTACAGTAGTCATAAGAATTCGTGCCCAGTGGTATATCTGGGTTACTGATAGTGGGAAAGTATCAATATCTCTGGACTTGAACAAACGACGAAACCCAACAAAAGTCCGACGCCACACTCACTCCATGACCACTTAGCTTGGCATCCCATGCTTTTCGAGTCAAGTACTGCAAATAGTACGGCACTAGACAACCCCTGGAGGTTAAGTTGTGTCCCCCCTGCCTGTTGGGGACGCTCAACATGCACGTTGCACTCGGCAAGCCAGAGCCCTGATTGTTGCCAACAAGGAAGTCAAACCTGACTCATGACACGAATTTTGCACCCAAGTCTGAGCAGAAACGGCAAATTTGCTTCAATCCGCACGGTGGTCAGGTATAAGATAATCATCTTACCACTTTCCTCAAGGCGTCCCTCTACTAGGTGCATTTTTTATTCATCCAGCGCACAGAGCAGGTGACACGGGACGGTAGTTTGCATTGTCTGTATGGCAAGCGATAGAAAATCATAAAAGCGACTTGTAAAGGAACGAGTTTGGAAAGTTAGATCATTGACTGAAGCATAGACATCAAGGTTAGAATTGATAACTTATACGAATTCTTGTTTTGCCTCCGCCTCCCTCCCCCCTCCCCCCAGAAAGAGGCTTTGATATATCTTTGATCAAAGAAAGGGCAATGATGCCTTTGCGTCAGATAAATAGAGCTTGAAGCCTAGTCATTCGCTCTACGATGCCGTATTGAGATATCAGAATCCTCAAAGCATATCTTGCAGTCGAATGCACGCAATCGAGCCCAAGTTTACCATGTACTGCCAGTCATTCAAAAATGAAACTATTTATCAGTTGTTCCAGTGGGTTTCTTTGTGGGAGAGTTTGCGTATTGGCCATTCAGGCCGGGCACTTTGAATCACAACTAAAACTGTTTCCGTTGCATAGCTTGATTCGAACGGCGAGGTAGCTAATTGTTTGCAATTTTGGGGTATATAGCGAATAATCATCAACGTAGTACAATACAAAGATATTAGGGCTACAATGACTTCGCTTTCTTTGGTTGTGTCCCTAGAAAGCTGAGAAGTTTGCTTTCAGCAACCAAGGTCCACAAGCACCACAAATAGCATATTCCAAAGCCTATTGATCCCACTCCAACATTTGCAACGACCCAGAGGTCTGGCTTAGTAGCCGGCGGGGAGAGTGTTGCCTCGACCACATGCCATACTGCCATAAAAGCATAGAAAAGTAGATGCATTGTCGACATAGCACATCCTGTCCACGTTGACCATCCGGTCTTGTAGGCTGCAAAAGAGGTTGGGGGGAGGCCAAGCAGATATGCCCAGAGCAGAGAGAGAACATAGTAAGGAATTCTAAGATCAACTCGTTGCAATAGCGGAAACATGGTCCAAACACCTAGCAAATTCGCAAATCCGACCCAAGATCGGATATTATCGCTAAGGCCATTCTTGCCGGTGAGCAGCATGGTCATTGGCATGAGCGGTAGGAGGACGCTCTTCTCGTGAACCTGGAAGCTGAAAAGGAAAAACGCCCAAGCTGTGGTCGCCAGTGCCAGTGGAAGTAATTCCTTCTTTGGCTTTACAAAAATGACAAAGCATGGCGGAGTGATTGCGGTAAGTGTCAAGAGGAGCGAGGCGCGTTGAAGGAGTTCTGATGGATACTTTCGTAGCTTGATCAGGATGTTGAGAGTGCACCAGAAATTGGCTACTTTATCTTCGAAGAGTCCTCGCGCGAATGGGAAGACTCGGTGAATAAGCTGAGCTGTTTGTTGTAAGATAGGATAATACCATGCGTTATGGTCCAGCCGGAAAGAATGTTCGGTAAAAAGTGGCAGTGGTGCTTTATGGCCGAATAGTTCTGGCCGAGCATCAATGCCACGGTAAGAATCGTACAGCGCACCGAGGTACAATGGAAGAATGAGTACTGCAAAGGACACAGCCGTGACCGTAGCGATACCAAGGAAACGTGCTAGGTTGATTCGAGGGAAAATGCAGACACCGAGGAGGAACGCAAAGATGGCAGGCGCGTAGTATAATGCCATCTGCTTGAAGCCCAGAGCCATAACGAAAAACACAGAGCACCACATGTACCTGCCGGCTTGGATACTAGACATGCAAGCCAAGACAAATCCAAGCATTACAGTGTTGTACTGGAAGTGGACATGGTCGATCAGGATGGTTCCAGGTTGCATCAGGATAGCAGTCAATGCAATCCATGCATGCCAATGGTTGATGCCCTGGAGCCGCGTGAATCTCCTCACAAATATAACGGCAGCGGGTATGTAGATAAAGTACTCGGAAACGATGACGGTTGCGCGCATGAAGACCTTCAGTGCTGGGTCTTCGATTCCGCGAGAGGAGCGCAACGCAAACCACGCAGGATCTATGAGACTTCCAATCTTGCCCAACAGCCAGCTATGGTATGCTGTCAATGGGGGATAATCCAAGCCCCACCACTCCAAATCGTGAAAATACCACTGCGAAATTGGTAAACCAATCGTGATTTCCATCCAGTGTCGTTGTGCCTCGTAGTCTCCGTGCATAGGAGGGTTTTGGAATCCTGGTATTTGGTTAACCAGACCGTTTGGCTGCGCCACTCGTACACACACCTGAGTATCCCCAGAGCCCTGCCGCCCACCTGAAAAGGCCAACGGCCATGAGAATCAATGGCAGAATCTCCCATTGCGAAACGAAGCCTCGCGCCGGCCAGAGGAAGGCCTCCAGAGGGAAGTTTGGCGTTGCAGAGGAGGCGGCACCCTCTGCACCAAGCTGCTTCTTGGGTTTCCGGCGCGGTTTGTGTGGTGAGGACATTGTCAATTGGAAAAGTCGCGACACAAAAGAGTGGTGTGTTGTTGAAAGTATAAGTTTCGCGATGGAGTGCAGTGGTTCAATAAGGCCCTCGTGTCCGCAAGGCCACCAAGGCGCGCAAAGTACGCAAGGCGCGAGGCTGAGAAACTTTTGGGAGTCATCATTATTCTTTGAGAAATATTTCCACCTTGAATCCACCGCCACCAACCACAATATTTCTATTTTCTGCAACGGTGGACAGAGGAAGAACCGGAATCAGTGACCAAGTCTCAATATCTCCATTTCCTGCAAAGTTTTCTTATTATGCCTTCTGTCATTCCATCCGACGATTCTGCAGGAACCACCCCGCCCCCGCTCACACGACTCCCGTTCCCTCCTCTGACGAAGTCGCATATTCTTCACTGCTCGTATGACTATTGGCACGCCAAGTACGAGGACTCTTTGACATACCAGCCTTGCTTGTGCTGACTTGTTTTTTAGGTACCGTCGACATGCCCTTAAGTCTCGAATCATTCCTCTCAGCGCCGCTTTCCTCTCCTACCTCCGCGAGGATGGCATCGTCCTTCCCTCTGACACTGCTACATTTTCTATACCATCCGAAACTCGGACCGCAGAAGAAGATGATGGATGGGACGTAGAAACCGAGGAAGACCCATCGTCCAGGTTTCCTGAGATCCTTGAACAAATCAAAGACGCTATCGCTGAATATGATGGAATGGTGGCACCTAAGCTGAACTGGTCGGCGCCCAAGGATGCGACTTGGATTAGCATGAATAGCATGGCTTGCACGACACCGAGCGAAGTCTGCCTGCTGCTGAAAACGAGCGACTTTATCACGCACGATTTGGAGCATGCCTTTGATGACTGTGTTGAAGATGAGCTTCCAAAGCAAGATGATATTCCATATGTGTTGGTGCTTCGAAAATGGTTCAAGGTCAATCCGTCTTGTGAGTTTCGCTGCTTTGTTCGAGAACGAAGGATCATCGGTATCTGTCAACGCGACCTCAATCATTTCGACTTTCTCTTTCCTTTGAGGCCGGTACTGCTGGAGACGATCCAGTCGTTCTATGAAGGCACATTGAAAGACACTTTCCCTGAGGAAAACTTCACGTTTGATGTATATCTTCCGGAGCCTCACGACAAAGTCCGACTTGTGGACATCAATCCATGGGCTGTAAGAACTGATCCGTTGCTATTCTCCTGGCTAGAACTTCTCACTTTGCCTCTCCCAGCTCCGCTCATTGGAACGGCGGATACTGTAGAATCGGCGCCTGTACCGCTTTCAAGTAGCGATGAAGAAACCGACAACGAGGCTGTTGAGGAGCTTTCCTGGCAGCCTGAGATACGATTAGTAAAGAAGGACGATCCCGAGGCATACAGTTTTGCAAGTCCTCAGTATAGCGCGCACAAATTACCCAAGGATGTGGTGGATGCTTCTTTAGGTGGAGAGTCATCCATGAGGGATTTTGCGGATCAGTGGAAACGTATGCTTGATGGGGAATCAGAAATGCAGAGCAGCGGGTCTTGAGGCATAGGAAAGCAGAACTTTAAAGAAAGAAAGCTGCCAGGATGAGTTGCGTCAAGGTAATGGTGCGAATTCATAATGGACGTGCCAAGTGAAATTGATAGTTCTTCTTCACATGCGGACCTTCTTTCAGCGCTTCAAGAGTACAATGACTTGTGGGTCCTCTTGTATGTGAGGAATAGCGAGGTCTACACACTTGAAGACGTACGCTTATATAGACCAGGTTTGTAGCATCAACAATTTGCAGATGCTAGATCGTTGGCAATTTGGAAGGATTATATATCACAAGTCGAGTCCATACGAAGGTACAGGTTGCTGTTACGATGAACATGATAGTTTCGTAGGAATAATAATTTACAAAGTTGTACCTCAAGCCACACACACGGTGTAGGGAGAACCTTTTTCCGGCCCACCGTGACCGTCATAGGCCGAACTTCAGATTATGCTCAAACTCTCCGTTCGATTTCCTGCTCGACAACTTACCTCCTAACAGACCCTGATAATAACTCTGTGGTGCACTCCCAAAAGCAATCATGAGTACTTCCTCCGTGACTCTTCAAGAGCTCGGCGACCGCTCAGCAGACATCGAGCAGATGGCAGCAGGCGCCCAGAAGAAGCCGCTGCAAGACGCCCTCTGGCAAGACCGAGCCCCGACGACTTTACTCAACGGCCGAATTGAAGAATTTCGTGCGGTTGAAAATATCGTGGGCTTTAAGAGCACGCGCAACCGCCGGCGGCCTGCAAAGAAATCCAATGGGATTCCGCCGGTGTCCAAGCCAGTCGTCCCCAAGCGCAGCGCGAAAGTGGACGTTGGTGCCGAGACGACTCTCCCTCTGAGGTGAAGCAGCATGATGCACGGAAATCTTGACCAGCATTGTAAGCTCTGTTTTCCCGCCAGTTGGCTTGGAGGTCGTGACCTGAGCTGGCACTGACGCGGTGGGTTAGCTTTGGCAGCTTCCGAGCTTTTCTTCGGATCCAGATAGCGATCATTCTGATCTCTTGGCGAGCAAGACGTACTCAGGGATTCGTGGTCTTCGGGGCACTGCAATCGCTTCTTAGTTTCTTGCAGGCAGTCCGGGGAATCTTCATAGGAAGATACAGATGCACCAACCCTGCAAGACTTTGAGCATAGGCACATATCGATTAACAGTGCCAATTACTGTTCTATACTCTGAAGAGCGGATCCGAGCTATGGAATTCCTTATCACTGGTATGGTCAAGAAGGTGTCCTCTCAAGGTCACCGTTTGAGCCTTTTAGTAGACTTCTAAGGGGGACAAGAACAGATGGCTTGGGAGATCTATTCACAGCTCTAGTTGTGAAAGCATGCTTAGCTCTTGATAGGAAATATCATAAGAGTCTCAAGTCTCCATGAAGTACCAGGGTAGAAGTTCTGAATGGAATATTTTAAATGTGTTAACTGCGGTCCTCGTACTTGTTAGGCGGGTATCCATCATTTTAATAAATCATCCAGGCCTTTTCAGTGAAGTACAATAGTGTTGCATAGAGTTGTCAACGTCTACAAGAGAAAAGTAGACCTCAGAACTCAAGAAGGTGACTCACGTGACGTGGAACTGTTCTCCGCCCGGCAGAATAATAACGTAGCATGATATCCACGGCAAGACAATTGCATCCATTCTCCCAAAGTCCATCCGACAACCGCCAAGATGTCGATGTTTCGTGCGAAGAAGCTGGATCTAGGATGCTACATAAACATCAAGGTCCTGCGCGACCATACCAAACGGCAGGTGTTCGCCGAGCATGAGACAGAGAGGTATGCTTTCCATTCTTTTTCATGATTCTGCCCCCAGGAGCGACTTCTTCCTCGCCAGCTTTAGCCATGCACAATTGCCCCAGGGATCCTCTGTCGAGGCCTTTAGGGCTCGGTATATCAGTAGGATGGGAGAGGAGACTTTTGCTTACGCGCTGCGCTGCTAGACAAGCTCTCCGGTACATCATCCGCAACCTCAGCCTCCCGGCGCGAACCCGCGCCCAGGCCCAGCTGCAATTGACCCAGATGCACTCCTACACCCGCTCCACTCAGATTCGGAACCGATGCCTCGAGGGAGGGAAGGGAAGAGGTATCCTCCGGGATTTCAAGCTGTCAAGGGTACGTCTGATATTTAGAGATGGAGTGATGAGGTGTTGGGGAATTGTAGTTCGTGCAATGGATTGCTGACTTGTGCGGCATACACAGTTCAACTTCCGAATGAATGCGTTGGATGGATCTTTGCCTGGTGTCAAGAAGGCTAGTTGGTAGATGTGCGGGAATGTGAAATGGTTGGCATTGGAGCCAGAGAGCATTCCTCAGGGCAACGTCTAGAAGCTGAGGAGAAGGCTTCGTTGATTGCCTGGGATGGACTTGTACAAATACAATGGATGGATGGGAAGTTTGGATGGGCGACTGTAGCATATTGCTATTTACATTGCAAAAGAAGTTTTTATAAAGGCGTTGGGCCTTGATCGTTAGACACATCATCCACAGCCTCAAGGGAATCCTCGCGATTTCAGCATACGGTGCAAGCATTCTCATGATGGACTGTCACTAACATTTCCACATGCTACTACCCGTCTAGAGGTCAGCAGGAAGTATACCCAGGCTAGTTCTCATGCAAACAAAAGTCTTGGGTGTGTGCTTCGTGCTAAAGTGATTGCACGCCTGCCTTTCTGATTCCTCTGTTGGATCAAGTACCCGAACTACCAAAGCTGAAGCCAGTCTCACCAATTAACTCTCTGGGACCCATTTCCTCAAAGACAACCTCACCTCTCTACAGCCCATTGATACAACACCTACAGTTGTGCTCCTCATCTTCACCATCTTCTCTGCACAGCCCTCCAAACACCATCCCGGACACAATAGTAACACATGAATGCAGCCTGACAGCCTGACAGTCACATTGAAACCAGCCACCATGTTCCGTCGCCTCTCATCTGGTCTTCCCAAAGATCCCAAGTTCCCTAGCGATCTCAATGGCCTCGGGTACGTGTCACCCAAGTTCACACGCGTAGGAGGTTAGGGTGCTGATGAGAGCTGCGCGTAGCTACTTTGTGAACAGCAAGGACGAGGTGCGCAGCATCGACAATCCAAAGGCCTACTTCAACTATTTCCTGTCCAAGAACGAACGCTACAATGAGGTGCAGCGCGAAGCCATGAACGGTGAGTCTCGCTCTCCTCGTTCTCCCCCGCAACGAAAGCCCAAGACATACACCTGGACTGATGCGGGATAGCTGCTCTACTGGGGATCGTTCATGAGCGCCTCGAAAAGCTAGGACTGGCTAAGATCCGCATCCCGCTCGGCGCACAAGACACAGAGCCGCACACGAGCATCTTCGTCTCCAGCGACTTGAGTGTCCCACAGCGCGTGATCATCATCTTCTACGAGCACACGCAAGACCTTGGGATCCTGGCGCATCGCATTGTTGGAGGCAGGGGAGGCATCGACGAAGGCTCGGCTGTCAACCTCGTGAAGTACATCCAAGAGCAGTCAATAAGTCCAGGAAACGCTGGACCGCCGGGCATCATCCTGGCGAACATGGGACAGCTGACCTGGTGGCGAAGAGGCAAGAAGGCACTGACATTGAAATCGTGGTCAGCGGTCCCCCGCAAGAGCGCCGTCGATGGGCCGTTTAGATACGACGAGGAGAAGAACACCATCCCGGGCAACCGTACGACCCTGGAGCATTGCAGCTATATATTCGAGCACGTCGTCCAGGAGCGGTGCAACCCGGCCGCGAAGCTGGATGTCATCGGAGTATCCGATGGCGCAGTGGCCTTTTCTTCGTTCATGAATGACCATGCGAATTGGATCAAGTGGAGCGGGCGGATCTCGTCGTTTGCTGCGCTGGCGACGTTCTTTGACACGCGCGACATCACGAACTTCCAGTTTCTCAACTGGTTTGCCAAGGTGGGTTCGCTTTCCCTTTCCGCCCGGTACAGAAGACCACTGACGGGAGCTGCAAAGCGTGGTCGGGTATACATTGTATCGGACGAGCCTTGCGGGATGTTCCTCGCGGGACCGGAAGGCCACCGGACGGTTGCCGGCTATGGTGCCCCCGTCTTCAGTCTGGGAGTGCCATATTACACGGAACTGCTCCTGCCCAAGGGCTATCGTAAGGTCATCGATTGGATCCAGGAAGTTGCTGACACTCCGGACTATGAGAATCCGGTATTTCAGAGGATAGACGATGACCACGAAGATATTAGCGAGTCGTACACGGCAGGTGATGGAGGCATCGATCTAGAGAACGTGGACGACGTTGAAGAGATTGCGAAGGCTTGAGTGGAGGCAGCCTTGAAGAGTTTCATCCATGCAGCGAACTCTGGAATCGAGTCACAAGCGAACTGTAATGGGAAGACCCGAAGCCAAGTAGGAAGACTTGATATTCAACTAGAATGGATGGGTATAGATGACTCCACTACTCAAGCCACAACCTGGAATTTATTCCCCAGTACCTCCTGCACTCGCCGTTGTCTCTCTTTGACGACCTGTTGCTCGCTTGCCCAGCGTCCAACGATGTCCTTACCATCCGATCCAAAGCCCAACCAGCTGGTGCTAGCTTTTGCCTTCAGCTCTTCTTCCTCTCGTGCCATTTTCCCCACCATTTTGGCCCAGTTCCCAAGACTAACTTCGAGACATTGCTTGCAAGTTTTCTTTGCGTCCTCGCTCAGTTTCCTTCCTCTGATTTCCTCCTCGGCAATATCCACTGCTTCCCGAGTCCATGCCAGACCGTTTTCCCTGCTCGTTTTCGTCTCTTTTGCGGCGTACAAGATTTCCCCAAGGTAGGTCATTACTACGGCCTCCTCGCATCTCTCCTTCGCGTCGCGGAAAGGAGCTGAAGTTCCATCATCCGGAGCAGGGGGGAACTTAGGAGGGGTGATCACATTCGTAAGGATCTGTTGTGCCTTGGTCAAAAGGCCAGGCTCTTCCTCTCCAGCCGTGGTAATGAGTTGCTGCTTGGGTGGTTCAGGAAGGCTGCGTCGTGCTCGTAGGACGGAAAGAAATATGGGTAAAGCAGTTGATATGCCACCATTTGTGGCATGA
Source organism: Coleophoma crateriformis (assembly GCA_003369635.1). NCBI lineage: Eukaryota > Fungi > Ascomycota > Leotiomycetes > Helotiales > Dermateaceae > Coleophoma > Coleophoma crateriformis. The sequence continues at coordinate 71,951 of PDLN01000027.1, forward strand.
TGCACAGCGAGAGCTGTGGCGGCCGAGAGGACGTTTCTTGATGGAGGAACAGTGGAGGATTTCAACACACCCGTTGATCGATTTATTACTGGCTCAGGTTGATCTGCTGTGGCAATATCCACGGCCCACTGGTAGGCCTCCAAAGCAGCTTCTGGGGTTCCCTTAGCATCCAGCCAGCTCGCATACGCCAATGCGGCATCCAATCTCTGCTTCTCCGTGAAGCCTCTGGTGGTTAGAATCCGCAGATAGTATGTCTCAGGAGGCTCGGAGGCCGGCTCACAATTCTCTGCCACGGGCGCAGCGGGCGAGCCTGGGGGTACCGGCAGTGGGTTGGGGTTGGATTCCCTTGCGACGACCCTCGATGGGAAGAATAAGTCCCGCGTCCGGTCAACCACCCAGTCGTTCAGGTATTCTGCACATCGGGCGGTCCCCATCAGGGCCTCATAGTACCCTCGCCGCCAATCTTCAGGTTTTGCCGTGATGTCAAAGCCCGTCCTCCCAACACCCGCCACGTATATACCTCCCTCCTCCTGGTCCTTCAAACCAGCCCCATCCAGCTGGGGGTCCTCAAGTCGCTTTAGAAGCTTGGTGTAGCCGCGGCGCGAAATCACCCAGTTGACTTGCTCCGCATCCGAGCCGTACGACGCTTCATTGATTTTGGTATTCCGATAATGCAGGCGAGTGAAGAAGGACCAGTCGCTGGGCGATGGATATCTGTGTTCGAGGATTTCTTGCTGCACCCCAACCACAAGGAGGACTACCAGGACGGTCCCGGCGTACAGATAGGTGGTGATCTTCACCCCCTTCTTCACCTCATCCTTCAGCCATTGCTTGGTCTCGGTGGTGAGGAAGCGGGCGACGGGGCGTCTTCTCGCGGGCGCTAGGAAAGGCAGTTGAGGTCGTACATTGGAGCTCAACGCGGAGGTGTTGTGGGTGAAGGTGCGCGGGGCATTGGGGGGCCGCAGTGGGCGTAAGAAAGGTATCCTGCCGAGAGAAAGCCGTGTGGTCATGGTTGTTGGAATGGGCGATGGACTGCTCTGGTGGAAAGCTGGACGGCGTCGTGGTCGCAGACAATGGCACGATCTCGTACTCGGAACAGAATATCTTGCTCGCCTCAGGCTCGGTCGACAGCTTCCTTACATAAGCCGAGCGGCCGCGTGCTCCGAGCTCCGAGGCCAACAGCAGTCAACGCATTATGATTCAATATTTCATGGCCTTCTCCTGACTACTCCGTAAAAGCTGGCCAGGGCCCATCGTTCATCCAGACCTCCCCCTCCCGCCATTATCCATGTTACCCCTTCGCTTCTCCGGATTGTGGCTCCAGTCAAGACGGGGCTTCTTCGATCGTTCACTCCATCCAACTCCACGATCTTCCACTACCGCATCTTGATCCATAGCCGATCTGAGGCGTTCGGACGACGACATCTGCATCTGTTGCTCGAGAACAGCATGGCCGGTACAGAGTATCGCCCTGCGCTGCCCTGCCTTGCCTACTTGATGCACCGTGCAGCACAGTGAGGGCAGCTTGCCAGTGGCGCCGGGCTGGAGCTGCAGCCGGCGACGGAAGCAGAACGAACGAACAGGGCCAGATTCCAATAATACATCGGCACGGCAGCCCTCTTACCGTTCCTGGCCGCACTAGCAGCCATGCCGGCGCCGGATCGTATCGTATTGCCCACACTACGTCGGACGCTGGGGCATTGTGCTGACTTCCATTTGCTGTTGCCGCCGCTGCTACAGCTGCTTTCTGCCCCTCGGCGCTCACGCTAGGCCCGGACAGGCGCCGCCATCAGTCACTATCGATGAGCCGACGACGCCGTCGCGCTCTCTTTTTTTTTCAGGTACGGCAGAAGCATGAAGAACATCGCGATGCTGCATGTCCGGTTCAGGGCTGCCGATAGATCAGCTTGGTCGTCCTACGTTGCTACCTCCTATCCTCTTCCCTCCCTTTGACGACCTGCTTCTCTCCTTCTGTTTTTCTTGCTTTTCGTCGCACTCTCGCTCTCTTCGCCTGACGCCCCGAACAGCATCACAGTCGCTTGCAAGAAAAGTCCCAAATCTCCGACGTGGACCATTCATTGCTTCTCCCTTCCCTGCTTACAACCTAGCGGAGATCGACAATCAAGATCCGGGCAGTCCAACACGAACCTTGCTTGTAGTGAACCCTGTTTCTCGTGTATGACCTCAGCACCACAGCCTGCAGCCGTCACCTTTCGATAATATTTGTTCATTCATTTATTTATTCCTTCATTCTTCAGTTGCCTGCCCCCGCGTTCCGTCTCAAGACAACTCTAAATTCCACGACCACGCTCCGCTCCACCTCCACCTCGCCGGCCATGCATCTTCTCGCCCAACTCCCCGTAGTCCTGGCGGTTCTCCCAACCCTTGCGTCGGGTGCAGCAACTTTCCAGAAATCCAGTAAGAGAGGTCTGGTTTTCGTGCCCAATAGCGCTCATCCGTCGGACAATCAGATCTGGGTCGAATCCGGCTCCGACTTGACTTGGTACTACAACTATGGCCTCCAGCCGTCCTCGGCCTATGCGAATCGCACTCAGAGCGAGTTTGAATTTGTGCCCATGCTCTGGGGTGCGCCGTCGTCGACCAGCGACAACACCTTTCTCAATGGTGTCAAGGCCCTGATCAGCGGGGGACAAAACATCAGCCACGTCCTGACGTTCAATGAGCCTGATGGCTCGAGCAGCACGGGAGGTAGCAACGTGGATCCGGCCGTAGCCGCCACCACTTGGATCCGCGAGATCGTCCCTCTCCAGAAGCAGGGTGTTAAGTGCGGCGCCCCCGCCGTCACGGGCTCGAACGGGGGCTTCACCTGGCTGGCCAGTTTCTTCGATGCGTGTCAAAGCCAGGGAACCAACTGTACCGCGGATTTTATCCCCATCCATTGGTACGGCAACTTCGAGGGCTTAGCCAGCCATATTGGTCAGGTGGTGGGAACGTAAGTGGATCTTGACTCGCTCTCTCCGGCCGGTTGCTCACTATCAGAAACAGATACCCCAATACCTCGATCTGGATCACGGAATACGCCCTCAACAATGCGGATCTCGCTGACTCACAATCATTCTTCAACACCTCGGCGGAATACTTTGATCGGCTCTCCTACGTCGATCGGTACAGCTATTTCGGAAGCTTCCGAAGCTCCGTAAGCAATGTTGGGCCCAATGCGGCCATGTTGACGCAGAAGGGAGAATTGACCGACATTGGAAGCTGGTATCTGGGCGGTGCGGCGACGAACAATATCCCCAAGGCAAGTGCGGCAAGCCAGCTCTCGTCCGCAAGTGCACTGTATGTGGGATTGGCGGTGGTGGGCGCAGGCTTCGCATTGCTATGAACATGACCTTGAAATCGGGTACATATGATCGGGGCGTTGGGTGGAAATTTAGATGGGTCTATATATGGAGTTTGGAAGTACACTAGCAATAAGCTTAATGAAGAACATATTACGCAGACACCACCCACGAGGCGAGCCGGCTCGCTTACCCGTGGCGAGCACGGGAGGAGGAGGCACGGTACGTAAAGACTCTCCCATGACTACCAGTTCATGACGATAGCAGCAATCTCAATTCTGCCGCGCACACTGCGACAGACCAGCTGATGAAAACTCTTCGGTTTGATGTCAACTCTCCATCAGGTTGGATCCCGAACGCCTTTCGCGCCACCCACAACCTGGAGAGGAGATCCTGTCTCATGGGCATATATATGCGCTCCGGATGTCATTTGCAGCATCACTCAGGAAGACGTCCAGTAATACCCACGGCGTCGTGGCTGTCCACACTATGCAGATCTAAACGAGCGGCGGCGGGATAATGAGCGTAGAATAAAACCGTGACTCCATATCTGCATTATTTAATCAATGACGGCTTTGATGTCTCGTGCCCCATCCCTGCCACGCCGTGCCGTGGCACAAACGGCGGCGCGGCTTCGAATTTGGTATCCAGCGCGAGGCTTCGGGCTGAATATATACAGCTGCCATTCCTCATCGCCCATGACCCGCAGCTTCGTTCCAGCTACATCTACCCACGGCGGCTGCTGCGAGGACGTGCCTGTAGCGACAATCCCCGGCTGATTCACCTGGTGCAGTTCATACTGAGATGACTTCTTTCGTCCAGATGCTGGTTGTCGTTTTGGTGGGGGAGTTCTTGCGACGATGTGTTGAGACGCTGCTCTTTGGCTTCACCGGCCCGCTGGCCAAGATCCCCGGGCCGTGGCTGTGTAAAGTCAGTACTCTCCCGCACAAGCTTGCCCTGATTCAAGGACGCAATGTGGAGAGGTATAGGGACTTGATGAAGCGGTACGGCGATACGGTACGAGTGGGTATGTACATCGTTGCTGGATGTTGTTGCGGAAGTGCCTGACCCCCGGTTCCAGCACCAAATCTCGTCCTCGTCTCGGGTCGGGATACCGTGTAACGGATCGTCGTGGAGGATGACCTGCCCAAAGGTGCTTTTTACCACGGCATCCAGGCGAACCCCAAGGCCCCGGATCTCCAGACCGAGACGGACAAGGTGGCTTACAAGCAGCGGGTAGGCCACGCTTCTCTCTGCCCTCCCCGAGCCCTGCCGTGCGAAGCTCCGCTCACTGGTTTCTAGCGCCGATGGCTCTCTCCCGGCTTTTCGATCAGCTATCTGAAAGGCCTCGAACCGATCCTAGCTGGCTGCTTGCGGGAGTTTGAGGAGTTCTTGCATGTGAAGTGCGCGGAGGCTGAGGGCGGCGTAGCGAAGGTTGATATCTACGGTCTGGTAGCAAATTTGGCATCGGTGCGTCCTTTTCTGGTTGCTTTCATTTATGGTCGCTCTCATCTCTGGTGCTTTCATTCCTGGCTGTGTTCGGTTTTCATGTTCCTTCGCGATCTGCAGCTCGCTGAGGAAGGGTATAGGACATCATCAGCGCGACGTCGCTTGGAGGGTCGTTTGAGCAGGTGAAGACCGGCAAGACCTATTACAAGGACCGGATCATCAGCCGTCTGAAACGGACGTCCATCTTCGCGCAGCTCCCTTTTCTGAAATACGTGCCGTTGGTGCCGCCGATTGAGGATGCCGAGATCGAGGATATGCTCGATCGGGTGCTGCAGAAGCGGCGTCAGATGCCTAAGGAGCAGGTCCATCAAGACCTGCTCCAGATACTGATCGACACCAATGTAGAGCATCCCACCGTATATACCGAAGCGCACATCAAGTAGGACATGCGGCTGTTCATGTACGTGACGGGAACATTGGTCTTCCTTTCCTCGTGGCTAGCTAATTTGCATCTAGGATTGCTGGCAGCGATACTTCTAGCACTACCGCGACTTTCGCCATCAAACTCCTCCTCGAGGATCCAGAAGCTCTACAAAAACTAATTGGGGAGCTCGACTCTGCCTTTCCGTCCAAGAGCTCCCCCATCACCATGGAACGCACTCAAAATCTCGAGTTCTTGAATGCCGTTATCAATGAGGCACTGCGTGTGCAACCTATCCTAGCAACAGGTGAGTAGGACTGGGGACAGGCAGAGGCGAATATAAATACTGACTCTATGCTCCCAAAGGCATCAGCCGTGAAACGCCCGAGCCAAGAATCGTCAACAGCTACGAGGTTCCCAAAAATGCAAGCCCACTCCCTCATTCTCCTCGCAGTTCTCCCCGTACTAACTCATTCCTCCCAGACCGCACTACATGCCCAAATCACCGCCATCGGGCTTGACGCCGCCAACTTTCCCCACCCCGCGCAGTTCCTACCAGAGCGCTGGCTCGCGCCGGTCGATGGGGTAGTCGCAGACAAACGAGCCTTTCTGCCCTTCTCCGGTGGTCTGCGGAGCTGTCCTGGTCAGCAGTTCGCGCTGCGGGAGCTGCGACTCATCCTGGCGACGCTGTTCCGGCGCTTTGAGCTCGCGAGAGTGGAGGGCCAGGACGAGCGGTTGAAAGCGCATCTGGTGCGGTATTTCGCTGCCAACAAGTGGTGTGTCACCGTGAAGGAGCGGGCAGAGTAATCGCACCTCGACTTTGATTTGTAGGCGGTAGACCAACAGCCGCATGTGAGGTGCGCATCTAAGACGCTCGGTTCCAAGTGCCGGATGGGTCTGATGAACAGAGAGCGTCCTTCCCCTTGCTATTTATCACCGTTTTCACACCGAGCGATTGCTGGCGGCTGAACGATGCTCGCACGACGATGTTGGAGCCGACACGTATGCTAGCGAGCAAATCGTGGCCGTCGGTATGTGCAACGCCTGCCTAGCTACCATGGAATATAAAACTCTCACTCTCAATTGACTTGAAGCCGTTTCCCCCAAAGCCGCACAAGATGCTGCAGCACGGAAGGGTCAGAAAGTGTGTCAGCAGGAAATTCGTGTCAGCGTGTGATAACCTCAAATAAACGATATCTTCTAGGTCACTCGAAGCCATTTCCTCCCAGGCATCACACAGAAAGAGGGTTGACGAACAGCTTGACCAATGGATATAAACGTGTCCTTCCCAAGGGTTGAAGCCGATTCCCCAGAAGTATCACCCTTATCTACTACCCATGTATCTCAACCATGTCTTTTAAGTGACTTGAAGCCATTTTCTCCGAGGTATCACAGCGACGTAAGGGCAGGGACGGGCAAGAAAGTGCGCTGTGCAAAACCTGCCAGTCTACCACCATTGGATCTCAACCTTGTTTTCTCAGTGACTTTAACCCGTTTTCCCAAGGCATCGCCGAGCCATTTGTGCGGTGTCATTGAGTGGTGCGCAAATATCTTACTCGTGAGGATTCAGAATTCCCTGTAGATGACTTTTCTCCACTGTTCACGACATTTGCTTAGATTGGGGGCCGAAGAATGGGAGATAGGTGCCCTCGTCATGGCACCGTTGCGACAGCATCAATCTCAACCACCGCAGCCTTTCTGAAGGCACTGTACCTGGCTGTACCTGGGTAAGTAAGAGCTCTTAAGAGCCCGCGTTGTGCAGCATGGTGAGCCTTGCCGACAGGTTGTGGAGCCAAAATCGCAATATCTGACGGCCAACATTATCGCAATGACTCTGCCTTGGCAAACTTGCTCGACAAAATACTCCTACTCATCTCTTCGTTCAGAGATATCAATTCCACTCTCTTGGTAGTTGGCGAACATGGCCGTAAATCGAGCATCGCATATCATGTAGCTAAACAGCCTAGCTCGGGGTGAAGTCTTTTCCGCCCGGGAAGGGCAGCCGCGCCTCGCGGCCCCCCGCATTCCTTTTCGGATGCCTGAGGTGCACCGGCAGCAGGCGTCGGCAAGGCTCCAGTTTTGGCGGGGCAGACCAGCGCTCTCTTTCTGTCTTTCACGCTTCAGCTGTTGCTGTCGAGTATTGAGCTTTTGCTCTCCTGTCCACCGTCCACCCGTTCGGCCTAGCCAATCCAAGACGCTTCGTCTTTGCTCCCTTCCCAACTCCATATTCTCCTCCACATCCCGTCTCTGTCACCGTTACACACACCATCCTGGCCTGTTGCTCGAATTCATCCTGGTGCGTTCATCACCGTCCAAGCCGCGGTCACCTGTTATCGCTCCTCGTCCAACTCGACTGCTTATTTTGATTGACCTTTTCTCTGTTGACTCGAAGCCTCGCAGTGACCCACTGGGGGATTGTTGTCTAAGGTACATAGCGTTCGCCATCTGCTCTACCGTTTATGCTTCTATGCAAGCTTAATCTGCCCTCCACCGCTTCGAATTCCTTGCGCCGCCCGCTCCATCGCAGGTTCTTCTCCCGTACGCATAGCAAGATGGTCGTTCACCATATGATGGTGGGCACATGGACCCCACCCGGAGCCATCTACACCATCGCCTTCGACGACGAGGCCCACACGCTGAAGCTGGTCAAGAAGACGGAGATTGCCCATGATGAGTCCATCTCCTGGATGACTTTCGACGTGAGTGACTGTGTTCGGCGGCGACGGGACGGCGTCATTGACCTGTTGGTGATGTAGCACAAGAAGAAGAACATCTACGGCGCGGCGATGAAGAAGTTTTCAAGCTTCAATGTTGCCAACCCTACCGAAATCGTGCACCACGCCTCCCACCCCATTGGCGGCAATCGTACGCACCCAAGCTCTCCCCGCCTGCTTGTCCTGGACTGACCATCGTGCAGCACTGGCCCAGAATGCCGACACGAATACGCGCGCCATCTTTATTCTAGCTGCTCAGAAGCCGCCCTACAATGTCTATGGTAACCCCTTCTATAACCATGCGGAATATGGCAATGTTTTCTCTGTCAACAGTGAAGGAGGCATCGAAAAGAACATCCAGAATTACAAGTATGGCCCCAAGACCAAAATCCACGGCATGGTCTTCGATCCCACCGAAACGTACCTGTATTCGGCCGACATGGGCGAGAACAAGGTATGGACACACAAGAAAGATCCCGAGACCGGGATGGTAGAATTGGTTGGAAGCATTGAGGCTCCATCGCCGGGAGACCATCCTCGCTGGGTTGCAATCCATCCCAGTGGGAAGTACCTTTATGCACTCATGGAAGCTGGCAATAATCTGGCCGTGTATGTGATTGACGAACAAACCCATCTGCCCGTGTACACCCATATTCGGTACCCCTTAATACCGCCCGGTTAGTCACTCTGGTTTCCCCAATCTGAAGAACAATCTGACCGCAGCAGGTGTCAAAAACCCCAAGATGTACCGATCCGATGTAGTGTTCCTCTCGCACTCGGGAAAATACCTCTATGCCACGGCGCGCTCCAATGACTTCGGGATCACGGGCTACATTTCAGCATTCAAGCTCAACGACGTGGGCGTGATTGAGAGGCAGATCTGTATGAACCCTACCCCCACGAGCGGCGGACATTCGAATGCCGTGAGCCCGTGTGACTGGAGCGACGAGTGGCTGGCGTTGACGGACGACCAAGTCGGGGGCATTGAGATCTATCGATGGAACGAGGAGTTCTTGTGTCGGGTAGCGAGGTTGGATATTACGGACCCCGGATTTGGAATGAATGCGATTTGGTACGACTGATGATATACCGGTGGAAGAGCAGCAGTGGGAAGTCAAGGGCATATCTGCTGCAGGAGCATCATAAAGGATAGAATAGACATGATAAATGAACGCCTAGCAAGTATCTTGATCTGCTGAAGAAACAGTCTTCCTTGTCAGCAGTACCAATATTTCGAGGATAGAGTTTTTGAAGCCAAAGATCTTTTATGATGTCCTTCACGACGGCGAGGGAAAAAAGTACGGATTGTCGAGTCGTCACCTGCACATTGCTAGAAATCCTCCTCTTCTATGCCGCAGCCAGAAGCAAAATCCCGTTATCCCAAATTCCCCAGCATGACTCCAGACCTCAGAACCAACCTGAAATGGTCTGCAAGTTGGAGTTTGCCCAGGTCGTGGGTCAAGTTTATCATTTTGATGACTTTTCTGCGTGGCGGGGAAAGGGAAGGGGTAAATTCTTTTCCGATCGGAATAGATATCATATAGCTGCCTCAGGCTGCGTCAAACTACAGTACATTGCCGGGTTCGATTGCCAGTCGCTCCACTGTTTCCCCTCCATGCAGTTGCCTCTCCACAACCGCTGTCACTTTGCACCGGCGCCCTCACCTTGACCTATATCGATTCTGCTTTTGAAGTGCACTTACTTCAAATACCTACCTTCTAGATTCGCACTCATACTCTTCTCGAGAATCGTTATTATCGCTGCAGGTTGGTCGAATATCGTTTATAGCTGCCTTCCGACCCATCCACCGCTGGAGCTACCCCGCCATCCGATCACGTTTCGCTCACCATGGCCCCTCAAACGGGAATTCTTTATGTGACTATGCAGCCGGAGCCCAGTCTCCCGGCCGCGCAATTTCACGACTGGTAACTAGATGCCTTCCTGTCGCGCACCATCATATCATGTTCTCGAGACAGCTTCGCCGGCAATGGGTAGCTGATTGGCTCAGGTACAACAACGAACACGGTCCACTGCGATTGCGTCTGTCGTCGGTCGACAATGGATTCCGCTATCGCGCAGCCGATTACAGCTCGCCCGCGGAGGCTTCGAAGGAGAAGCCGGAGTGGATGGCGGTCTACGACGTGAACGACATGTCGGAGCTCGTCAAGCGCCCATACATCACGCTCCGCGAGGAGGGCGTCAAGAGTCCGCGCGAGTTCGCGACCATGAAGCAGGTTGCGGTGGATCGGAAATTCTTCGATCTCGTGTCGTCCTCCCAGTCGCCCGCCTTTGCAAAGCTCGAGGATGTCAGTGCCGAGGGCAAAGGCAATGTGCTTCTTGCCATGACCATGAGGGTCCACCCAGGCATGCGCAACGAGCTCGATAAATGGTACGAGGAGGAGCACATCCCTCTACTTCAGAAAGTGCCCGGATGGCTGAGGACGAGGAGGTTTGTCACCTCAACGTTAGAGGGGAAGCCCGAGGAGGATACTGAGTTTCTGGCATTGCATGAATTTGCGCCGGAGAATGGCATTGGTGGCGAAGAGTTCGTGGCTTGTCGCTCAACGGAGTGGTATAAACGAGTCGAGGAAACCGTTGTAGCCTCGAAATCGCTCCGAAAGTATGACCTCTACTACACGTTCGGATCGGCCCCTCGAGATCTGGCGAGCTTGGAAAGCCCGGACACGATTGGCGAGTGGACATACACGAGCGGAGCCACCAAGACGTTCCCTTCCACGGAAGGAGGCGCCATTGAGAGCTACGTGACGACGAAGGACGGTGTGGATCTCCCATATCGATTGGAAGGCTCTTCCGGTCCCGATGCCCCGCTCATCATCATGGCTAATTCGGTTCTCACCGATTATCATATCTGGGACGGCTTCCTTGCTGCGTTCCGTTCTACTCCAGTTGGCAAGAAATACCGATTTGTAAGATATCTCACTCGTGGACGCTTTACCCTTTCCCCCGAATCGAAAGACGTTACGGTCGATGTGCTTGCCTCCGATATTATTGACATCCTCGACGCTCTCAGGGTTAAGAAGGCAGCGGTCGTGATGGGGGTCAGTCTTGGAGGAGCAACGGCTTTGAACACGGCCCTGAAGTACCCCAAGCGCGTTGAAAGCTTTATATCTTGTGACACTTCATCCAAGAGCCCCGCCGGCAACAGCAAGGCTTGGGGTGATCGAATCGCCATCTGTGAAAAAGAAGGCACCAAAGCACAATCGGGTGAGCCGATCGTTGGAGAAGAGCTCGCCGAATTGACGACGAGACGGTGGTTTGTGAAGGAGAGCTACGAAGATGCGAGTCTTGTGCCCATCTTGGAGCGCGTGAAGAAGATGGTGCATGACAATAGCCTTGCTGGATTCAAGAAGAGCGTGCAAGCACTCTTCGCTTATGATCTCAAGGAGGAGATGAAGACGAGCGAGATCAAGGGCGCCTTCTTCGTCGGCGGCGGGGATGGAGTCTTGCCCGGCACGATGAAAGAGATGGCCGCCGCGTATGGAGCGAGCGGGGCTGACTACACCGTGATTGACGGCGCGGGACATCTCCCCATGGTTGAGAAGCCCAAGGAGTTTGCCCAGGCGGTGGAGAAGTTCTTGAGTTCTTGAGCGACTCAAGTCTTAGATCGGCTCGTAGTACCGTTTAAAAATTTATCATATATAAAGCCTCCTCTAGATAAATGTATTTTCAATCATGCTGGTAGCAAGAACTAAATGTAGATGTGGCTACGTACTCAATTGAAAGACCAATATATCTCGCTAAACGTTCAATGTCATCTCAATGTTACAGCAGTATCAGTTTAGCTTTGATCTTATATCAAATGCTCACGCTGTCTGAACAAAATTAAAGGTAACCCACTATGCTACCTCACTGTACATACGATATTTACCAGGCATCATTCTCCTATCACATCCCACAGCAGTCCATAGCGTCATAGACTACCACAAACCAGCGTCCATTCATTGATCCCTAGGTCGTTCCAGCCACAATCTCCATCAACCGATCCGCAATATCAACCGCAAAGCCCTCGTCGTTAATATGTCGCGGGTCGTCGACGACGCGCACCCCCGTGCCCTCCAACCCCCTCCGCAGTGCCTCAAACAGCGTCGCATCCGCCTCCGCGTCCGCAAAGGCTCCCCCCGCCGTGGACAGCATGCTCACCCCCGCCCGTGGCAACCAGACCTCCACCCGCGCCGGCTCCTTCGCATGCCGCCGGATCTGCTCCGCGATGAACGCCCCAACCGCCCCGCACTCCGCCTTCGTCGTCCGCATCAGCGTCACCACCGGGTTATGCTCGAGCAGCAACCGCCCACGGTAGGCTTCGGGCACGGTGCTGCGCGCCCCGAAGTTGACCATGTCCGTCGCGCCCAGCGAGATGACATTCGGGATCCCGGCCGCCAGCGCCGCCGCGAGCCGTTCGCCCCCGGCACTCATGTTCCCGCCGAACAAGTGGTCGCCGATCTCCGTCGTCGTCAGGTCCAGCACCGCGTCCAGCTCGCCCGAGCGCACCATCCGCTCCATCGCCTTGCCTCCGTGGCCCGTCGCGTGGAACACGTACACCTCGGCGCCGTGCTCCCGCGTGAGCTGCTGCACTACGCGGTTGACCCCCGGGGTGGTCACCCCGAACATCGTGATGCCGACGTGCGTTGTCGGGGGGCCTTGCGGGCCGGCCCGCTGCTGCTGGAGCTGGCGCCGCTCGTACGCCGTGCTCATCCCGAGCATCGCCCCCGCGGCATTGCTCAGCACGCTGCGTAGCATGCGGTTCGTCCCCGCGATGTCCACCACCGAGTACAGCATGGCGATGTCCGTCTCGCCGACCAGCGGGCCCGTGTCGCCCGACGCCACGGTGCTGACCAGCAGCTTCGGCAGACCCAGCGGGGCGGCGTCGCGCATCACCGCCGCGACGAGGCTCGTTCCCCCGCTGCCACCTGCGCTGAGGATCCCGTGCACGCCGCCGGCTTGGAGCAGCGCTCGCACGCACGCCGTACTGCACGCCGTCATGATCTTGATGGTTTCCCCACGCGGCTGGGCGCCGAGGTCCGGGGTGTGCGGGCCCCCATACCGCGTGAGGAGCTCGTGCTGCGTGATGGTGATGGCGGGGTGCTGCGTGTTGGTGCGGCCGCAGTCAATGATGGTGGTTTGGAGCGGGGTTGCACTGCTGCTGCTGCTGTTGCTGCTGTTGCTGCTACCGGCGAGCTCCTGTAGTTGCTGGTGGATGAACAGGAACTCGTCGAGCTTGGTGTCGAGGGTGCCGATTAGGATGATGTGCGGCATCTTTCTATGGTGCTCCTCGTTGCTCAGCTCCGAGCCTGTCTTTGGAGAAAGCCGTCTCGTGTAGGTCAGTAATTTAGTGGAAGACTCGCCCACGGAAGGATGTCCCCCTGTGGAGGTATGTATGTAGCTGTGAATATATGACAAGCTGTGGAGTCGACCCGACGGTTGGAGGCGAGTAGATATGGTGACTAGGAGTTGATATCTGAAGGACAAGCAGGTAGGTGTGTGTATGTATGTATGTGTGTGTACCGCATATGTATGGGCATGATACACCCAATCATCGAACACTGGCTGACTGTCCCATTGCGTAGCTACGTCCTATCTCATTGCTTTACTTTCCCTGCACGCGAGGGTGCATGCAGCTTGCATTAATTGTTGGTTCCCGATGGACGGGGAGCTGGAGCGTGATGTCGCATTACGTTCTGACATTCGAGGTTGTTCAGGCAAGGTGACGTTAAACTGCGTCGCTTAGGATGAAGTGCGCTCGCCTCCCACACGGCCGGCATCCTGGATCCCCGCTCTAACAGCACGCTCTAGCCGAACCGACCACTCGCCCTAGTAAATCATCACTTGGTCCTACTACTCTGATTAAAAGAGTTGATTTATCGTGAATGAAGTCTGCGGTACACGGCGTGCATATCTTAGGGTTGAAAGTAAAGTCACATGACTATCTTGTATGTAGATAGGTGGGCGGCCTTGATTCTTGGAGCTCTTCTTTCTTCGTACGTTTGAGTCCAACGTCAAATGAAGCCTACTGGCCCCGTGCTGGCGTTGATCTTAAACCGGGCTATAGCTAAGCTGAATCCAACTTGTATCTCATGGTACAACCAACGAGGCATTGGGCTCAGCAGCTGTTTCATTAGCTATGTAGAGTGAAAAGTATTTACATGTGGTGTGCCTGGACATGGGGTTCCTTTTCTTTCAACCTCTGAGCTCTAAAATTAGTGTCTGGTTGTATGTTTCGAGACCCATTTCAAGAACGGTCTTCTAAATCCAACGTACGAAGGTATGTTGACCGTATTGATAGACGGTTTTGGCTGACCCGATACTCGCCGGGATAGAGACAGCAGCATGGATCAACGGTTCTCAGCTACTTCTCCCGCATCACTTTTGGGTGAGAAATGTCAGAGCCGCAATACACAAAGTGTCAATTCCCGTTTGCATGGTCGGGGCGATGACAGGTGCGAAGTACGCGGAATGGTTCGCCGGGACGTCTTCCATCAGTCTCCCCTCCAGCGTCTTTTGATCCCAGAGCTTCTCATCAACGCCGCCAAAGAACCAGAAGAGGCACGGCTTCCCCTGCGACGTGGCCAGGATGGAGACGTCTTCCGCGACATTAGACCGCGGTATATCCACGTTGAAGCGATCGCCAAAGTGCTGGGCAAACTCGACTGCCACCTGCGAAGCCATCTGACCGTCGTTGAAGGTTTCAGGAAACGTCCGGGTCTGCGTGATGAGGGGCTCCTTGGTCGCTCCACTCGCGATGAACTCGGCCTGCACGATCCGGCGCACGCCCGCGATGATCTTCTCCCGCGTGGCCTTCTGGGCCGATCGGATATCGATGCCAATCTCCGCCGTGTCCGCGATGATGTTCTCGGCGGACCCGGCGTGGAGCTTGCCCACGGTCAGGACGCCGAAGTCATTCGGGTCGATCTCGCGGCTGATGATGTTCTGGAGCCGCACCACCACGTTGGCAGCCATCATCAGCGGGTCGATCGTGCGGTGCGGCATCGATCCATGGCCGCCGCTGCCGAATAGCTTGACGATAAAGCTGTCGGCCGCCGCCATGATGGTGCCCGTCTTGGAACCCACGCTGCCCGCTCGGAGCGGCATCAGGTGCTGTCCCAGCACGTAGTCCGGCACGGGGATCTTGCGGTACAGTCCATCGTCGACCATGGCCTGGGCTCCCGTGCCGCGCTCTTCCGCGGGCTGGAACAGGATGATCAACGTTCCGCTCCAGGAGTCTTTGAGCCCGACGAGAACTTCCGTGGCAGCTAGTAGGCATGTCATGTGCACTACCCTGCGAGTTAGCACATCGAAGACGGAGATGATGGGAGGGGTGATTGGAAGCAAGCAGGGAAAGGAGACGGACTGTCGTGACCGCAAGCATGCATGACGGGCTGTTTGGTGCCCGCCGCATCAAGGGCCGTGATGGTGCTGGAATACGGCAGGCCGGTCTGCTCCAGCACGGGCAGCGCATCCATCTCGCCGCGGATGAGAATCGTGTGGCCTGGTCCATTGCGGAGAACGGCAGCGAGGCCGTAGCCACCAATATGGGTGTGTATTTCAAAATCCGCGAGGCGGGCGAGATGGGCTGCGCAGGTTTCCGCCGTCTCCTTTTCTTGGTTGGACAGCTCTGGGTGCAGGTGGAAATGCTTATACAGCTCGACATATGAAGCGAGATCGACCGGATGCGATGCGATCAATTCTTGGATCTTGCTTGGCGCCATGTTGTGATTGATTCCAGAGCCAGTCTTCTTTGACTATAGAAAGAAGCCGTGATCAATTCAGAGGTCCTTTGTTGTCGTTGGTCTTTGAGTCACAGGCTGTCATGGACGGGACCACCCTTCGCATTATCCAATCCACTTACGCTAGCTGCCGGGAGGTGACATACATTGAACTGTCACAGCTTACGGGAATCCGTCCGATGCGGTGCCGCTCTGGGTGCATCTTCGGCAAATACACTGGAGAGACCCTGGACATTTAGGGACCATCCCGCTATGACACGCTAGAATTTAGTGCCTGCCGTGCCCACTTGTGGCTCTGCTCCAGGCTCTGCGTTCAGGGCGGCATGCCACACGGATCCATTCCAAGGGAGATCAGGCTTATCTTAATGTCCCCTCGCTGCCGGATGACTTTCTCCATCCTAAGCGACATCGCGGTCTGAGGTCTCATGAACTCGACGTGAATCTGCAGCGGGGCGGGTGGAGCGAGCGAGCGGGTCGAGGAGATGGTCTCGAGTCAAATCTTACTGTGTTCCTTTTCTTGCCAAACTTGATCGAGTCCTGCAGGTCCCTATGAGGCTAGGTAACGGTGGATCGCCTCGATCTAAAATACGGTACTGTGCAGTAAGCGATCAAGCTCCGTGTAGGTCGTGCCTCGTTCGGCTCACTACACTGCCGGCCCAAAGATCACAAGTCAAATGTCCAGAGCCAACAAGTCATGGGGCATGGGAATCAGAATCTCGCATGCTCTACGCCCTCGATTCCAGAACCTCTGGGCCTGCCCCTCACATTCTTGCCAGGGTTCCGACCTGGAGCAAAGCGCTGGACATAGGTGTCTGGGCTGATACGGCCCAGGAAATGGACAATAGATATCATTCGGTAGGTTTCGGCACAAAACTGGCTGGATCCAAATAGTGTGACTTGGGAGAATTGGAACTTCGAACCGCTGCTTGTGGAGATGCGAGTAACATCTGATCTAGAGCCTCTCGAGTTGCGACGAGTATCTGCCATTCATCAAGTCCGAACGTCACGGATGTCAGTATGGGGGAGCTTCATCCAGCATCCACAACAAAGCACTTGACCTGCATTTCCGCTTATTAGTGCAGGCTATAACGCAATTGATGAGCATTTCTAACAGCAGCATAGTTGTGTGGAAATTGGCAAGCAACAGGAAAGTTGGAAAGAATGGTACCGTTGGCAATGGCCGTGATGAAGGACTAAGTCCTGTATGACGTTCCGTCGCTTAATCCCCGCACCCGCAGAGCTGCATCCTCCGTCGTGTCCGCCACGTTAGACCTGTTCCCTTTGCTCCTCCTCCTCCTCCTCCATTTGGTCCGCCGTGGCTGTTCCCCTGCGTCAACCGACATCACAACAATGCGAGATGATGTGATAGGACCTCGACCGAATACCCACCTTGCCTGACGCATACGGTCTTATAGCCCTGATTCTCCTCTACGCGCTGTCTTGAAGCGTTCCAAGAAAACATACCTAACCAGCACACCCCCCTCGACTCTCGAACAACCACCCGTCATCGACCCAGACCAAAATGGCACCCCCAACCAACCGCGCCGAGATCCTCGCGCGCTTCCGAGCGCAGATCGAAAGGCATATCCCCATTGTCGGGGCGGGAGCCGGTACGTCGTCGTGAACTCTCCCCGTGGTGTCCCCTGCGCGACGCTCCATCTCACCGACCCCCTCCAGGCATTGGCCTCTCCGCCAAGTCCGCGGAGGCCGGCGGGTGCGACCTCATCGTGATCTACAATAGCGGACGCTTCCGCATGGCCGGGCACGGCAGCCTGGCAGGGCTGATGCCCTTCAGCAACGCCAACGACGTGGTGGTGGAGATGGCGCCGGAAATCCTCAGCGCGGTGGCCAGCACGCCAGTCATCGCGGGCGTGTGCGCGACCGATCCCTTCCGCGACATGGCCCGCTTCCTGGCCCAGCTGCGCGACCTGGGATTTGCGGGCGTGCAGAACTTCCCGACCGTGGGGCTCATCGATGGCCAGTTCCGCGCGAATCTCGAGGAGACGGGCATGAGCTTCGCGAAGGAGGTCGACATGATTGCCACGGCGGCGCGGATGGGCCTGCTCACGACGCCGTATGCGTTCAATGCCGACGAGGCGGCGGCGATGGCGCGCGCGGGCGCCGACGTCGTGGTCGCGCATATGGGCCTCACGACGTCGGGGACCATCGGGGCGAAGACGGGGAAGACGCTCGAGGCGTGCGTGGAGAGCATCCGTGAGATTCGGGACGCCGTGCTGGCGGTCAAGCCTGATGCGATTGTGCTGTGCCATGGGGGCCCGATTGCGTCGCCGGCCGATGCTGAGTTCGTGCTGAACCGCGTGGAGGGCTTGCATGGCTTCTACGGCGCCAGCTCGATGGAGCGGTTGCCGGTCGAGGAGGCGATCAAGGCAAATGCGAGGGAGTTCAAGAACATCACCATCAAGCCTACGTAGAAAGAAAACTACCGATGTGCTTTGAAATAGCGCCGTCTTTGTATGTGACTTGTTCGGTCTAGTGAAACATAAGACAATCCATGAAGCTCGAATCGTAAGTTATCAGTAATGGAGAAGTAATGTTGTATATGTGCCCAGGGTAGCGCCTCAACCAATAGCATTAGACCTTTCGAAGAATATTCAACACAGCCCATGCCGAAAATACAAACCGTTCTCATAGACGTTTTCAATTTGTCTCTCAATAATTCGAGGTAATCTTCTACTTAGCCAATATTCCTGGTTTGAATCTAAATTATTTCTATAAGTGAATCTGGATTTGGAGAATCCAAGCGAGGTTGATAATCCAAGGCACAACTTACGGCTTTCTGAATATCTTATCATGGCTGAGGGAAGCAAATCTTCGTAGTTTGAAGAAGTAAACAAGAAGTGAACAGTGAGAAGCTTGGGGTTAAGATGGAAGTGATATGTGCATGGGGGGCCGGGAGTTTGGAGGGGGGGGTCCCATACTAAAAAGCTGCAAGATATTCACAGGTTTTTTCGAAATAATTTCGTGTGTGTGATGCGAATACAATTTAATGGGTGAACGAATGTATCATGCGTGAAATGAAGCATCATCTCACCAAAACATTTTCTTTTCGTTGAGAATCTTATTAGAAGGATTCATAATTCAGTATTGATGTATAACTGATTAATAGTGTGAGACAAACAAAACGCGTCCAATTCATAACACTTTCCAAGTACTCTCCAAGTAGTCACTTAGAAGTCCATCTTACCGCGTATAACAAAACCATCACTCAAACTTCCAGGAGATTTAGCCAATTCATCACCATCATAGCCTTGACCAAGTTCCCCTTCATGTCCAGGTGCACGCCGTCATACTTGCTAGCCTGAATACTCATATTCCAAGTTCCGAGATTCTCGATCCCACGTCTTCTAGCCCCCATCCCGACCTCCTCCTCAAAAACCATCAAAGCTTTATTTCCTTGGCTCACGAGCCACTCATCGGCCTTCTGTTTCCCAGCAGCATTAGGCGTCACAAAGAGCCCGCTCCATCGGCTGCCGATGACGTGAGTAATAGCTTCTGCGATGATGTCAAGCCACTGCAGAGTCATGGACACATCCAAATTATTCCAGAGCCCGTGGCCGAATATGACGGCGGTGGGCTTGTTGGTTTCGGGGAGGATGTCGGCTTTTAAGCGACGAAGCTCATCTGGCGGGATGGGCACGCGGATGATTTCTTCCACTGGTACTGCATCAGTCTTACGAGCCACCATTTCACATATCTACACTCACTTAGAACATTGATAGGCTTTGCGCATGAGATGCTTGACGGATCATGGGATTCCACATCCGAAGTCTTATAGATCCCCTGCACCGAGCAAGCCTTGACATCAAACTGCTCATTGCAAAAGCACTGTTTCCTATCACTCAATCAGCATGCACCATACCGAACAGCCGAGCCTATGGAAAGCAGTACTTCTCCTGCGCCGAGAAATTCCAGTCCGTCACGGCTCCATATCCGATATCTTTACGGACGAGGATGTTGATACTCCCAACCACATGCCTCATCATCGAGTCGCCCACGATCACAACTTTATCGAACCGCGACAGGATTTCGCAGACCTCCTCCGAGTTGAACCATCTCATGCCGCAGCCGCGGGGCATGTATGGCGCGTCCATCCCAATCCGCCCGCCCGACGACATGGCTGTGATCATGGATGGTCGGTCAGGGCAGATTGGCGTGAAGGGCGTATGCAGATCTTGGGACGAGACATCGCAATCTTTGCGGTGTTTATATGAGGCAAAAGTGTCTTCTGCGCTTGCAATGGTGACGATGTCTGCAGTCTTGCGAGAGGGGTTGAGGCGAGTACTTTTCTCAACGACCTCAAATACCTGAAAACATCAGCACATGACCAGCCTTGATGCAAAGTACTTCCTTACATTGCTTGGAACATGCACTTCTGAGCCCGTTCGTACCGGTAGAGAGCTTGGACGGCTCGATCCGTTGAAGAAGAACAAGGTCCCGCATACCAAGAATAAGAGGCAGGCAACTGCGTGCTTGGTCCGAGTCCCACGTAGCGAGGAGAAGCGCGTCTGGTGAGAGAATCTGCGAATCGAGGACCAAGTGATGGCGTTGTAGGATCGATCCTGGCCAGTGTCGGGCATAGCATCGCGAGAATGGGACCTAGAGGCTTCCATGCTGGATAGTATCATCGATGAAGCAAGTAGTATTGAGGAGTTGATTGAGCATTTCGATCAGCTGTCGATGAGTAGCAGCTATGGTAAGTACGTTGATCGCCTCTATGATCGGCAAGTGCAATCCTCTTGAGCTGCGAACGTGAGAGCCATATAATTGGCCAAAGTCAGTGTTCACAGGGCCAAAGACGCTCTCAATCAAGACGTGCTAACAGTGAACGTAGAATCTCTAAGAATAACTTTAAATTTTATGGCACAGCGAATGACGCTACACTGGCCTGTACGCGATAATGCTTATATTGAACGACGACGTGATTTGTAACACCATGGTCATCTCGACCACCAAGCTTTTACCGGATATAAGACCGCCTTGACCATATCACCAGCCCAACCAGCCCACCCTCGAGAAAGCTCTACGGCATTGAGTAATCGGACCATCCTCGCGGTAAACGCCTCCACTTCCAAAAAGTCATCCGCATAGCATTCCCAGGCTGCACTTCCGCTTCCATCTTCGGCCAAGACCGGTGTGAGCTCTCCTTTCGCATTGGTCTTGACCTTGGGGCCAATGACCAGACCTCGGCCACAGATTCTGGTGTCGGCCATGAATCGTGTTCCCGCATCAACGACATCTTCGGGCTTCCCCACGCCGGCACCAGCCAAGATAGCACGTCCGACAGCGGGAATGAGGGGTGTGTCGATGAAATAGGGACAGAGCACATTCACCCGTATGCCGGTTCGGAAGGAGGTTGAGCGCATTTGTCGGAACAGTCCCACAACACCATGCTTCGAAACTCCGTAGAGCAGCTGGCCCGGGATGGGATTCAGGCCCGCCACCGAACTGATCAATAGCAAATGACGATCCCGCTGACCAGGACCCGGCACCGATGACGGGCTCGCTTTGCTCGACTGAGGATTCTTCGGAAGGTAGAAGATGGCGAGATGCGCGGTGTACAAGACACCCAGCAGGTTGACTTCGAAAGTCTTCAGATTGGGCTTCGGGGGTTCCTGCGCGTCCAAGTTCAGGGGCTCTTCGAAATTCGCATTGGATTCAGCTATGCCAGCATTAGCAACGACGGCATCAATGCCCTTGTGCGGGCTCAATTGCGCGGCGGATCGAAAAAGGTCGACCTGCGATTGCCAATCGGTTACATCACAATGGATGTAGTGGTGATTTTGGTTGCCCGTATTCTTCCGCACCTCGGCGACAAGAGCTTTCCCCCGAGCATCATTGATGTCGCCAATGATAACGTTCGCGCCATGTTCGGCCCATTTCCTGAAGAAGCCTTCCCCAAACCCTGAAGCGCCGCCGGTGATCAAAATGGTCTTTCCCGCCAGCCAGGACACCTCATACGGGTCGGCGAAGTTTATCGGAGGCGACTGCTGGATGATGTTTCCCAGCGTCGTTCGGTTGGCAATGGCAGGCATCTCGCACCAGGAGGGGGAGTCGAATGTAAGGTGAAGAGCAGAAGCGCAGTATCAGGTTGGAGAGCTGCGAAGTATTAGTCGTAGGTCTAAAGAGGAATGTGGAACAAGCCTAAACGCTAACGGCAGGTTGGTGCGTAGACAGGAACGGGTGGGCGCCGGGTGACTTGGCATATTGTTTGGACATGGGCACGGCCATCGATTTGGAGCGGCCATGGCGACGATGGCAGAGGCAAAAGCAAACGTCGAGGAATTGCCTCTGAGGTCGGGGGAGCTTGTTCTCATGAGAAGCTGGATGAGGGACGAACACATTGATATTGATCTCCATACTGCATCGAACCGAGGCCCCAGCATCTGGTCCCTGACTATGCTGCATGCGGTATGCAAGATGCTGGGTATAGCCCGGCACCGTAAATGCCGAGAGAATCAGGCCTCAAGGATTGGGCTATGACTGCTGCCTCAGGACAGCAGCCATGTGATCAGGTGACACACCTCGGACATGATGACCTCGGGTTGCTGCCTCAGGCACCAAAGCCAGACGACGGATGGCGTTCAATGCGATCCCGCACTTAGAAGGGGCCGGGCAGCGCCACGCTTACGGGCATTCCGCTGCGCCGTCGCATTGATGTTGCTCATTGATAATGATTATGGCCGGTGACGGATTCGGAGCTCCGTCTGCAGAGGCTCTCACGACGAACAAGAGACAAGACATCTCTAACACAGCTCCACTCTGCTTGAAAAGTAAAAACCCAGTATGGCGAACGGCGCTTTGCCATGTCTACTAATAAGGATGGCCTCACCTCTGTCTTTGCGTTGTCTTCCAATGCCCCTTCTACCAGCCCCCACGCCACTTGAGGCCCGTCGAATTCAGATACCCACGCCTCCGTTCTGTGTCGCCCTTGGCCGCTGGGCTTGTTTTGTTGACGGACTTGGCTGAGAGCACCACGGGGACTTCCAATGGAGGACCCAAAGCAGCAGGGAGTGTTGGGGGAGCAGCCGGCGAGGGATCATCTAAATCGGGAGGGCAAAGACGACCCGTCGAGAGTCATGGCAAGTGAGGATGCCCAGATTGACGTCGAACGACGGACCTCGAAACCTGAGCCCAGCGATCTCGAAGCACCGGTTGTCACGAAGGAGACGACGTCCAGTTCTGCCATTCCTTACAGCATTTTCACCCCGGTGCAGAAAGCTCTGATTGTTGCGGTGGTGTCGTTCGCGGCAACCTTTACCGGCTTCGCTTCCAACATTTACTTCCCCGTCATCCCAACCATTGCACTCGACCTCGGAGTGTCTTCCGAACTGATCAATCTCACCGTGACATCTTACATGATATTCCAAGGCCTGTCCCCAACCATTTGGGGTGCGATAGCCGATGCGCAAGGAAGGCGACTCACCTATATTTTCTGCTTCATCGTCTTCTTCGGAGCCTGTGTTGGGCTGGCCGAGACAAAACATTACTACCAGCTCGTTATTCTCCGATGTGTGCAGAGCACGGGAAGTGCCAGCACCGTGGCAATTGGTGCTGGTGTGATCGGCGACATCACCAAGAGAGAAGAGCGCGGAGGCTATATGGGATATTTTCAAGCCGGTCTCCTGGTGCCATTGGCCATCGGCCCCGTCCTTGGTGGTGTCTTCGCGGGCACGTTGGGATGGAGAGCCATCTTCTGGTTTTTGACCATTTACAGTGGGGTCTTCTTGATGATCTTGATCATCGTTCTTCCCGAGACCTTGCGCTCGATGGTCGGGAACGGCTCGGTCCCGGCCCGAGGCGTATCAAAGTCGCCGCTCTCACGCATCATGCAGAAACGACATCCAGAAATGGTGTCCACGGAGTCTCTGCCGAATCAGAAGCGAGCGCCCATCAATTTCCTGGGACCCCTCCAGATCCTCTGTGGCCGCGAGGTTGTCTTCATCGTCGTGTTCGTCTCGCTGTATTACACGATTTGGCAGATGACGGTAACAGTCATGTCCTCATTGTTTGCAAGCGTATACGGACTCGGTGAAATCGAGATTGGCTTGACTTACATTGCCAATGGGGTTGGCACCGTCCTGGGAACGCTCACGACAGGCAAGTTCCTCGATTTCGAATACGGCCGGGCGAAGAGGAGCCACACCGGCGCAGCTGAGGATTTCCCGCTCGAACGTGCGAGACTGAGATCCATGTGGATCACAGCCGGCATTCAGTGCGTGTCCGTATTGATCTTTGGCTGGACCCTGCAATACCGTGTCCATATTGCCGTGCCGATCGTCTGCAGCTTTTTCTTAGGATACACAGCGGTATCGATCTACAGCGCTGGCTCGACCTTTCTCGTGGATGTGTTTCCCAACCAAGCTGCTTCAGCCACTGCGGCGGTCAATCTTGTCCGTTGCTTGATGGGTGCGGGAGGAACCGCCGCGGTGCTCCCCATCTCCAACGCCATCGGGGTTGGACGGGCCTTCACTTTATTCACAGGTCTTATGGTAGCAGGTCTGGGATTCCTTGTGGTCCAATTGAGACACGGGGCACGGTGGCGACGTGAGCTAGAAAAAAAGCTGCATGAGTAATGTTTGCGAAAGCCTTAATGAAATGTTTTGTTTACTACCTGCACTGACTTTGTCGTCTCTCGGCTGGTTGACCTTTGACGTGAAGTATACCTCTTTCGTTGTGCGGGACACGACCACCCAATCCAGGCAACCACCCCCAATAGGTTGATCCCTTATGACTGTTTATCGACCTTGTCCCTCTTTTTTGTGCACCCATCCAGAATAGACCTTCATCCGCCTTCCCATCCCAGGAAGATTATGATTAGAATGTACTATCACGTGACACAACCCGACTGCTGCCTGTTTAAAAAAAATAAAAAGGGGGTTGCTCAGAACTGCGCCGCTTGCGATTTTGCACTTATAATCTTTCCTTCGGCTCAATGTTCTTGCCTCAGATTTTTAGGACGAGTATGTTACTCGCACGAGAAAATAAACGATTATGAGTCAGGGTTTCCGGGTTCGAGCGCTGTGGTGCATCTACATGGTCATCAGTAGTCTTCTCATTTTACCGATATCATGCTACTTCGACCGCGGAGATAGGTTTTGGAGCGGCAAGCCCCAGGCAATTGGCATTGAATTTTCCCCGACAACCATGTGAGTCTCGGCTGTATACTCGTCAAGCCTGACCCTGACCATTTTTAAAGCACGGCAGTCCTTACAGATGGGTTGGGCAATTTCATCACTCTGGCCACCATTACGCCAACAGACCCCGAGTATAGCACGTATTTACATACGATCTTTCAAGCCGGGAGTAACTGGCAGCAACCGGAAATCCTCCACGACGATCTGCAAGAAACTGCCTTTGAACTCAAGTTGCTCGAATGGGAAAGATGGGTGTCGTCGATGGTCGAGCGAGCACGTGATAGAGTATGTAGTAAGTTGCCCAGGGCCATCCAAAACATGGATTACATTGAGAAGAAATGTAATCCCCATTGGGTGTTTGATCCTCAACCGCCGCGTCTCCGGAACAAAGCCATCATTGCTGGGAGTCGACGACTGCAGCGGCTGCAAACCATGCTACCGAAGTGGTTTCGAACAGGTCCGCCGACACATCCGACCAGAAGTGGATTTCTCGCAGTGTTAGTCGACATTCTGGAAGAAGTCAAGGCGACCGCATTGACTGAGCACAACGTTACCATCACGTCGGCGATTATTGCCCGGCCACGATGGTTGTATAACGAACTGAGTGATATACTAGATGAAGCCTGCGCGCTGGCAGGTATTGAGTCATGGGAACAATCTCAAGACAACGTAGAGATGGCTTTGAAGACGATAGAGGGCATTGGGAATGGATCGGTGTTGTTGCTTGATCATGGCCAGTACCATTTCAACGTATACTACTGCGCATGGGATGAAAGTGCGAAGGTCGTTCGATGCAGTATGTCCATAGACATACGGAACTACGCAAGCCTATGGATCCAGGTGGCATTGATGAATCGAGTCGTCGGGCAATTTCATTCAAATGTCACCCAGGAGGGATTAGACTGGCTACAGTCTATTGAGATAGGGTCTATCATTCGTGAAGTCATGACAGCCAATGTTGACATCAGCTACGGGAGACATTGGCCGGAAGACCTAGATATTCGAAATCGAACCGCAACTGTCAGCTTGAGAGATCCTACGGGGTATGTAAGAGAGCTCAATATGACCGGCGAGGACGTCGAAGTCGTCTCCGATCGTATCGTAGACGAGATTCGAGATGCAATCGTGGGATTGCTGACTATCTTTCCTGACACGGAAAAGCCCCAAGAAGACATGACGGGTGAGGATTATCAAAACCATCGCTGTGAACAATGCAACTAGGCTAACATGCTTAGATATAGCTAGTCAGGATGAAGACGTGTCTTCAGGGGAACAACTGAAGGAAAGAGAAGCAACTGAAAATAGCACCCCAACACCACCTCAGGTAGGACCACGGCTCAAGAAGATTGAGCATGTGCTCGTCTTGGGCTCCATCCTCGATATAGAACTTTTGGGCCATGCAGCAAAGATGACCACTGGGGCAGAGATGATACATGGGCCACCGGGAATGTGTGTCGTATTCACCGAAACAGTTGCCCGAGGTGCTGCATTGTATGCTCTACCGTGGCAAGACCATTGGGAGTCAACGATCCGAGAATATTCGTATGAGTTCGAAGACGATATGTATGACGATGAATGGATCTGGCCCGAGGAAGACGAGGAGCAGGATGAAATCTAACGACGCGGGTTCCTCCCATCTCAAGCTGTACCGGCTTGCAAAGTTACGGCATGTCTCAAACATACCTTCGACAAATATGCCACAGTTATCGATGGAGCAGTTCAATAGCATGGTCAGTATCTTCGACAAACTTTCATGCATGAGATTGACGTGCAGCCCAATATGTGCCTTGAGAGGGAAAGCCAGAATGCCCACTGTGTATCCGAAGCTTAGCAAACTGCCTCGCTAGAGATGCACTGCCTTGATCAATGCAGGTTACGGCACCTTAAAGACAATTATGTCACTTTTTCAAACGAGCATCTGGAAATAGGCGACCAATGAGCCAAATTCGGTGTATGAAGCAAGCCGTGAATGGCGCTTGGTTTCTTCAGCAATCTTTCTTCACAACATCATGCGGGTGCATGTATGGAAGCTCATCTGGACCAGGTACCCGTACAGAATAAGCTTCCTTGGCTGTATGATAGAAGCGAGGTTGGAGTCGGACTCTCTGTGGAAACGGTAATCACAAAACAAAAAAGAAAAGAATCAGAATAAAAGTAACAAATGTTAAATTACATAAATTGCATACATGTGAAGGAGAAAAACCCTTCCCTTCGCATTCTTCAATGATTAAGCGGCTCCATCGAAATCAACGTTCACAACCAGGACAACACGTCTCCGTGCCAAGCCAAAGCGACACAGCCCACGTAGACAGACCGCGATCAATCCCGTTATGAGGTGTGGCCCCAAGGCGTTGAGAAGGAAACGGGTAAGGAGAACGAGCGAACATAAAACCCGGACGAAAAGTATAATGACCCCGTGCAAATGTGCGTGCGGGCGTGAATTTGCCGACACGAGAGAAAATGGTCTCTCATCCCACCACCACTCGGCCGTTGCAGCTCGTCTAACTTCTGACAGAATATACTTTGCCCCAAACCCGAAAACATCAAGCACACAGAACTTGTGCAAGTTCCCGAAAGTCTGTTCTGCTGATGGAGGCTGGAACGTTGCACGGCCCTGCTGTCCCCCTCTGAGGAGCTTTCTGCGGAGTCGAATCAGACGGCTTGCTTCCCCTCTTGGACGTTGCAACGCTGTAGACAGGAGATTTGGGAGGACAGCCGAGGTTTTCGATCACCGCCGTCATTGCTGACTTTGCTTTGCTTTGCTTGTGGGTAGCGGTACCGTGGACATTGGGTGACACTTAGTCGCTCGGTCCTCATGTTTTAGACGGGACGCCATCGAATGATCTCAGTAGTGACGGATGGTGCAGGACGGCCGGTAGGCATCAAGGCAGTAAGAAGACGCTATGTCATAATTGTCAATCTATGAGTCCCCGGAGTTGGGGTGGGAGTTGGGCCAAGATCTTAGCTGGCTTGTATGACTAGGCAGCGCCGATGTCCAGAACGAGATTACATTGCGGATACCTGTGTCGGGGTTCAGACCGTCCGTCGACACCATCCAGACTGGAGGAAGGAGCCGAGCTCATAGAGATCGGACGAGGAATCTTTGGTCATTGCAGATACCCAACAAGCAGGATGCTTTCTTTATAAAAGACGTGCAGTCGACGGGGTCGAGTTCCAAATTACGAGGAGGGCAGTGGCCTTTGCAACAAGCTTTTCTCCTTCGAAGGAGGTGTTTCACATTATACAGGAACCATCCGGGGCAGCTACTGGTAGCGCACGTGATCTCGCATGAAGCTGGGGTCCGGATCTGCAACATGTTGAAACAAATTCAGATCAAGCATCGTGCTGAGGGAGGTCGAGTCCGGTGATTGGGTTTGCGAGGTTGTTCTCGCAATGCCTTTGCATCCCCGGTACCCTACAAGAACCGCAGCGCTCCCAGATTAACTTCCTTGGCTCAACAGCTTGGCTGCAAAACCTAAAAGTCTGTATCAAGCCAAAGGACAGTGCTGAGGCCTGCTCAAAAACCGATATAACACATGTTTGATCCTATCTTCGCTGTTGTAATCTCTGTAGTTATTTCTTTTTATTCCGATTAATTTTCATTCCTTTTAAGTCATTCTCTCGACCTCTTCGGTGTCAAGTCCTTCCCGATTTCAAGATGAAGATCTCATTCAGTGCCCTCGCTATCTCGCTCCTCGTATCATCTGTCGTGGCGGTGCCAGCAGCTAACAGTGCTTCCAAAAGCGCTTCCGGTACTGCTTCCAAAAGCGCTTCACGTACTGCTTCCAAAAGCGCTTCAAGTACTAAGCCTCCCGGAGCGATGAGTACGGGTAACTCGGGTAGCTCGGGTACCTCCGGCCCCAACGCAGCTGGCGCCTGCTCGCAAGCCGTGCAAGACCTTGCCGCTGGTATCTCTGCCAACATTGCCGACCAGCGAAATGAGGTCGCGGCCGTCACAGCCGTGGGAGATGTTCTGGGCGAAGTCCCAATGAATCCTGTCACCTTTGCTGCTTCGAAGGCCTCTCTGCTGGATTTTGTGAACAAGGGCATTGCCATTCGAGAAAATAATCAAAAGATTGCACCACCTGGCAATGGAGCTATTGCGGGACTAGCAATCGTAGCGAATGCGCAACAGGCCGAGTTCAACTTGACCAACAGTTTGACGGGTGATGCGGCGATCGATAATGCCACTGTAGCAACGTTAAAGATGGACTTCAGTGGTGGTATTGAACAGAACATGAAGAACCTCGCCGCCGTAAGTCCACATGGAGACCAACGCCAACAACTCCAATGTCGCTAACAGGAACAGGCAACCGCAAACTGTACCATGCCAGCAGCAGCTGCTGCCAGGATAAAGATGATGCTGAGATGAAGAGAAGGGTGTTGTGCGGAACCCGAGCCTAGCGCGAATGGTGCTGGCTACCATCGTTACATGCAACTAACGGGAGTCCGGGAGTCAAGGAGCTCAGCATAATAGAAAAGAACTCATTTAATATATTAAAACCCTTTCATGGTCACGCTCGTTACAATATGTGTTCAATATGCTATTGATCAGAAGGGTATATCAAACATGATAGCATCAACCTGTGGTCCTTCCTTGAGCAGAGAAGGCTACGTATGTTCAGAGTTAGTGGAAGATTTGGTCGTTCCACAACAGCACAGAAACGCGTTGTGGCACTAACGTACTTTTGAATAAGAGCTTTAGTGGCTTCCAAAAGCCTGCAATAATTGAAATGCTTGTACTACAAGCCCGGTCTGCAGTCGTCCATTCCACTTGCAGAACGAGTGGGGGACCATAGAGGGCTGCGAAAGCATGAAGTAATCCGTCGCAGCTCCGGTGCAATTGGAGGACTTGCACGCTGATGACTACGTCTGCAACAGAAGACATACCCCAAAAGTTGATAGCAGTATACGGACAGAGCGAAGAAATATTTTGGGCGAATTAGAGCCAGGTCCTCTTCCAATCTTGGGTCAGACATGACTTCTCCAATAGTTCAGAGGAGCCTCGCTTCTCCTTGCCTCTGCTGATCATAAACGCCCAAGGACTTGACCTGGTGCATGCCAATTACTTGGTTCATTGTCGCTCTGCGACAAGTCTCCAAGTCTCCAAGACTCATAACTTCCCTCCGGGCCCCAGACTCCCCTAACAAACTCTTCAACCCACCATTTACTGATCTGCTGAATCTGATCTCGCGGGTTATCCTTTTCTGGCAACTCGTTTTCTAAGCTTGTGGTTCCTTTGCCTACCAATCCACAGCCCACGATTCGGTCGAACCATCGCAGGTCCGTTGCAACATTCAAGCCCACCCCAAAGCTCGTCACGTTTCTTCGTAGATGAACGCCGAGGGCTGCTATCTTTCTCTCGCCCTTCGCTCCCTCTGTAAGCCAGACACCAGGGTTCTCCGTCCGAGTCGCGTTGATCCCAAATCTGCCAACGGTTCGAATGGTTGTTTCCTCGAGCAAGTTTACGTAGTCTCGAACGCCCAATCCTTTGGGCCACAAGCCAGATTTGACCGCGCGCAGGTCCAAAATAGGATATATAACCAGCTGGCCCGGTCCGTGGAATGTAATCTGACCTCCTCGAAGCGTAGGCAGTATGTCCGCGACGTTCGAGGCATCCCACTTTGCGGGAGCGGGCATGGGCGTCTTCATCTCTTCAACCTGCTGAGGCGTCAAGCTATCGATCTCTCGACGGCCGGTCGCGTACGCTGGCTGGGGAGAGAATGTCAGAATGGTCGGAGTGGGAGCCTCGCTGGGCAAAGCACTGGATCCCGAGTGCTGCGCCTTGGACACGGCAGCTTTGTGGGCCAGAAACTGCTCGACAACTCTCTGCTGCCAGTCATTGACGGCGGCATATTTGTGAAACCTATAGAGCGTGCTATAGTGGAGGAGGTTGGGCCTCAGCCGGACCATGGTGCTGACGATGAGGGTCACGATGAGGGAAGACGCGACGACGGACGCGATGCGATGGGGCCATTGATGACTAAGTCCGAGACGGTTGATGATTGGTTCCCTTTTGTTTGCAATCCAAATCAGGGCTGTTCAGTTTGGGTTTTCACATCAGTAATATAAGCACATCCATACCTGCTTTATGCTCAGCCCGCCCTGCAATAAAATCTCAGTCATGCTCATAGGCATCGAATGATGACATACGGCAATCCTGATCCACATGGTCGCCATCATTTATCCACCGTAACTTCGGTCCACCGACCCCTATTTGTCGGATTCCAAGCTGCAGGGTTCTTATATCTGGGCCGGCGTAACGTTGGGAACGCCGCTCAGCTTACATCCATTCAGCCTTGTGTTTTTATATCGGTGATAATATCAAAATCCTCGATCCTCGCGTCAGTCACCACATCTACGCTGTCGTTGATCTCCTCTATCCCTCCGTGAAGTGTGCCTTTGTCTGACATAATTCTTGGACTTCCATTCTGCCAAGGCCATGCCCGGTGCCGAGGCGTGGAAGCAGAGATCCATCTATCAGGTTCTGACGGACAGATTTGCGGTCGCAGGCCATGGCAATGGAGGGCCATCTTGTGACTACAAGAATGGCAAGTACTGCGGTGGAACGTGGCAGGGTATAATTTCCAAACTTGATTACATCCAGGGCATGGGCTTCGATGCCGTTTGGATATCCCCGGTATGTGCAGAGTTGGAAATGCGATGTCAGGGCACCCTACTAATCCACCAACCAGATCACGAAAAACATCGAAGACGTAACGCATTATGGCGTAGGCTACCATGGCTATTGGCAAGAAGACATCTATTCTGTCAATCCCCATTTCGGCACAGCGGACGACCTGCTTGCCTTATCCGATGCTCTGCATGCGAGGGGAATGTACTTGATGATTGATGTGGTCGTCAATCACATGGGATCTACACACAAAGTGGATTTCTCTCGCTACACGCCTTTTGACAACTCGTCCTACTATCACTCTGAGGCTTTTATCAGTAATTATGATGACCAGACGAGCTGTGAGCAGGGATGGTTGGGTGACGGCCACGTGCCTTTGCCAGACCTCGACACCGAGAATCCGACTGTCGTCCATACATTTCATGCTTGGATTTCGTCCGTCGTCCAGAGGTTCCGCATCGACGGGCTCAGAATTGACACGGTCAAGCATGTCCGGAAGTCCTTCTGGCCAGGCTTCATCCGAGCCGCCGGTGTGTGGTCAATGGGTGAAGTACTTTCTGGAGCTCCGGATTATCTCAGTTCTTACCAACCCTATGTGGGTGGTCTTTTAGACTATGGGACATTTTATCCTCTTAAACGTGCCTTCAATGCCAACGGTGGCAGTATGTACGAGCTCACAACTCTTCTTTCCCATGACTATCGCGCAAAATTTGCCGACATGCAGCAGCTGGCTACCTTCATGGAAAATCATGACATGCCACGCTTCACTCACGATACCAATTCTGATATCACGATCGTCAAGAGCGCTCTCTGCTGGACCGTCTTGACCGATGGGATCCCTATCATCTATTACGGACAGGAGCAATCATATTCAGGAGACGGCGATCCTGGCTCTCGAGAGTTGATGTGGACATCGGAGTACAAAATCACCCCCCTATACCAATTTATCGCTCTGCTCAACAAAATACGCAAACTCAGTTGGAATGCAGGTTTTGGATCCAATCTCACAATTGCACTGCACACCGACGTCAATATAGCGGTAACACAAAAAGGCCCACTACTCATGGTCCTTTCAAACAAAGGCAGCAACTCAAAGAGTAGAATGATTCCAGTAAGAACAGCATTCTCGAACGGCACAGTACTGGTGAATGTGCTCAATGGGCAGAGCATTATTGTCAAAAACACGATAAACATCACCGTAGTTGCAGGGCAGCCGCAACTTTATCTCCCTCTTACACTGGCGTCGCATATCTGCTCGAACATTTTACCCCCTCCCCAAGGCTCGCTGTCGAAATTCTTCTCCATCTTCCACTTTCTTACACCAACAAAGAATCCTTCCGGCACATCACTCACCACATGGTCGTCTGGAGTCCAGGTTAATACAAGAGATATCCTTCGATCTGAAAGTCCTATTGCTCCTGGTAAAATCCTGCAACCACCAGCAAACGCTCGATCTTCTCCATACTCCATCTTCTATACTTCTTCGACTAAACCTCAAGTGACCCCCGCCGTCACCCAACCCCGAATTCCATGGAATTCTCATCCCCACCCACACCCTCACTCTCGTCCCCACTCAAACACTCAATCATTAATTTCGGACGTCGACACCAATGAGAAAATTGCCCGTCTCCATACGGCAACCAGTACAGATGGTAGAACAAATATCCCATAAAGAGCTTTGCTGTAGGACTACGGCAGAGCAATTTAATCATTCTTAATATTCCGTAGATAGATTTATAGACAATTAAAGAAATTTTTTCCAGTTCTTTACACTGATATGCCGCTTCCACGCGATTGCTCAAAAATCACGCAAAACCCTAGCTCTTACGGGTACAGGTACAGAGGGATGAAGCCAGCAGTTGGAAGGTGCTTGTTGATGATGTCAACGCTTGGTATGCGGACTGCCGCTCGAGCACTTCAGGCCGTGCTCATCAAGCAAGAGAGCTTTGGCGACGCCATTCAAGAAAATGGATGGATTTCTTTGGACAACCACCTTCCTACAAGGAGATCGGCTTCTCTGCATTCTATCTTAACATCATCTCTTCCACATTCATAGTGTGCAGGCCCAATTTTCCCCGACGATTCCCCGATCAAATCTGTGCTACCACATACCTCTTGCAGGGGTCTTCTTGAAGCTTTAGTCCGCCGTCGCTTGGATAACTAAACTCTCTCGTCATCTTGACGAATACGGGTACACTGTGTGTCTCGCAGATTGTCGCATGATCAAATCCAAGGTTATTAGGCTTAATCTGGGGTAATGAATCGACGAGGAACCCATCATAGCATGAACCCCACAGAGGATTCCTTGCATAGCTACGCCTAACTACATCTGAACAATCCTTTCATGCAATCACTGAGTGCTACCCCGCGAGGTCCGTGGGTCGTGGACGGATCGAGCGAGAAATAGAAGCTATGAGGGTTATCTTAAGGTGATGTCCCTTTCCAGGACGAAGAATCCTTCCAAGTCAGCCAAATATCTTATCACATCACGAATAATCCACTTCAAGGCTCTTCATGGCCTACCAAGCAATACCTGCAGTTACATTCACACAGCCTTATAGCGCCGCAGTTACCAGCCCTAGACTATTTATCCAGCACAGGCAAGACAGCGCATCAGACACTTCAACGTCACAGCCAGGGCCTGCGTCCACAGTAACAAGTAGAAGTGGAGGGGGCGGGGGTGGAATCTTGACGCGCAGTGGCATCTTGACTGGAAGTGTGTTGTGTGGCCCTGATGGCCAAGTTTGCACGATCAATGAGACAGCAACAAGTCAGACGGGCACTTCTACAACCACTGGAACTGCAAGTCGAGCAACTACAAGCAGTCGGACATCCATTGGAAGCCGAACCACCACGGGATCGGCTACTCGGACAACCACGTCTGGCCCGGCCACTGTTACTGGAAATGTGGGACGTCGGGAAGCGGGCAAAGGTTGGAAGAGTTTGGTACTGTTTGCAGGGCTAGCAGTGCTGGTTCTGGACATTGTGTAGGGGATTCGATCTTCCCTGGGAACTAGTCTTTTCGGACTTGGATATCGGCTTTCCCGGTTTTCTTGATTCTCGTTTGGAAATGCCGCGGGAGAAGAAGGTAAGGACTATACAATGGCCCGTCACCAATATTTTCCATGGTCAGTTATCAAATGCTATTTGTTATCAAGTACGTGATTTTTCTCTTTCCCAGACGATGAATGATACTGTTCTATTAGTGGAATCCAAAAATATCAAGTGCTCAAATCCTGACAGCTAGTCGGAGATATGTCGGATGAAGTATTTACGGTACCCAAGTCAGAAAGAGGTAATCCCAAGAGCATGCCTGCCAAACCCATCTTCACGTGAGAAGTGGCGCGTACGAAAGGGGGTTCGAAGAAATCATCGTCACCCCCCCCACCAAGGCGGTGAAGCCGAAACTTCATGCCGCTTTCTCGAGTCTTACACACACTGACACTGACACACACACACACACACACACACCCACACCTACACCCACACCATGACATGTGTCCCAAAGAGAACTATACCACGCCGAGAATACGAAACCCCACGCCGGGCACGATTCCGAGCCTACATTAAAGAGATGGTCATTCCTAGGTTATAGCTACCCGGCTTACCAAAGTTCCCCGTACTACAGCCCGGGAATGGCTTGGCTCTGGAGACCGAAGGACTAGGAAAAATAGGCCTGGGAGACCACCTATTATTCCCGATTCGAAGGTAGAAGAGATGATACATTGGATAACTAGCCATTTCGACCGCCGATCGATGCTATTATAAGAGATTACTCGAATTTATAATTGTTGGGACATAGCTGTTACATCCCACTCTGTAATGGATATCACATGATTATCATCACATGATCCTGGAGCTGACCCGCCAGCTCCAGAGCTGGAGCAGACCCACCCGCTCCAGAGCAATTCACCTAGTATATAAGAGTAGGAAGTTCCTGAGTAGTTAGGAGCTTCGTGCTCAACTTTAATCATTCATTTATAACCTAACCTTGTCTTATGAATTATTACGTGCTTCTAATAAACTATTAGTAATCTAACCTAGTGTATTACTCTCGCCCGGCTAGAGTAATTAGCCTTTAGTCACCTAACGTACTAGGTACTAGTTAACAACTAGAACTATAGACTAGTTACTATCTAGATATAAGCCCCTACCTTTACCCTCGCTAAGGAAGCCTACTAGGTAGCCTATACTGTGGTAGGGAATTCATAGCTTTCATTTTTTGCAGGAATCATGTAATAGGAGAAACGTTATTCCGTCCCGGTGTCACGGGGGAGCACGTATACACAGTGACTGGGTGGTGGTATTCAATACGTTCGATGAGGAGGGAGTAACTATCTGCTCGGACTCCGCTATATA
>PDLN01000028.1:2288-96613 GCA_003369635.1 Coleophoma crateriformis
AATTATATTTCGGAACGAGTACTATACGTAAGATAAGATATACTAACGAAGGACTATAGGTCGGATAAGGGATTTAGGGGATTTAGAGCTATACTATACTTAAATTATAATAGCTCCCTCTATAGAACAAGCGGGAGGAGGGGAGTAATATAAGGGTCGGGCCCTAGGTATTAAGCGTAGGATATACCTACGCTTAGGTAACCGTACGCTTATATAATCGTACGTGATTATAAGCTACGTTATCCTTAAGTTATTAGTAGGGTAGGCGTCCGCTCCTTATATAACGGAGTCCGAGTAGATAGTTACTCCCTCTTTATCGAACGTATTAAATACTACTATCTAGTTACTATGTATACGTACTCCTCCGTGACAAGACCCTAAGCTAGAGTAGGTACTAGGCTAGCTTCCGGGCTAGCTTCCCTAATATCTTAGTTTTAGTACGGGGGCTAGGTAGGTAGTTCTAAAGCTTTATTAACAACCTAGTATTATTCTTTCTTACCTTTGAACTATAACTATATCCGTACGGGGGTAAAGATTTCGTGATCTTTTACCCTCTACTTATTATAGACCTTATTAGTATATTATCTAGTTATATTCCGGTTCTAGCTCTTGAATAGGCATTGGTAGTACTAGAATCTATCTACTACCTAGATCTTGGGCTATAGGAAAGACCTATCTGGTGGTAATTAGACTGTCGCATGGTCGTACGAGCCTAGGAATTCCTGGATATATCGCTGGATTTGCTATCGAAGTTCAATTAGGGTCTGGTGATGCCTAGATAGGTATCGCGAAAGTACGCCTGGTACGACCGTATAATAGTAGCCGTTACCTAAGTAGATCAAGATTTGGAAGTCCACATTCAAGTAGACTAAATGCTCCTAAACTTGGGGAATAGGTAAAGCTTGATTCCCTGATTGGTTTACCATTATAATTAAGTAAATTGGAGTAGAGTTAAGTCCGTACGAGGTAACTCTAAGTTAACCCTAGAACTCATTTACCTGGTAACTGAGTTTTTATGCCAAGAAAAGCATAGACGTTTTTTGTATACGAAAAAAACTCATTTACCTGGTAAATGGGGAATAATAATGTTAGGGTAAGTTTCAGGAGCACATAGAATAGTAGCACAACTATTCGGGGTTTGCTGACAGCTGCATGTCTTTTTCTTTGGATTCCAAACGGGTGTAAATCCAGGAAGGCAGTCAGTTGCGGCAATACAGATGGATTCATCGATGGGAGGTTGACAGATACATTTCCCTAGATCTGCATCCCAAACTGGTGACTCTTGTCCGGTACAAGGAACATGACGGCAGCGACGTGACGTGTCTTTCACAAAGTTAGCCCGTTGGCTGTTTCTTGAAAATAAGACTTACCACTACGAGGTTCCAAGGTGGACAATAGCGGGGTAGCAAAGATTCCTGTCGGTCCACCTGATAGGAGTAGAAGGCAATATAGCTCAATCCACATAGTTTTCATCATTTGGATCATCTTATAGGACTGAAAATAAACTGCAGAATATGAATAATTGACAATCAAGCTCTCTATTAAGTAGATTTATCTGGTTCAAAGGGAGAACAAACAAGCTGAACTGATCCAAATAATTGTCTAAACGATCGTATGCCGAGACTCTTGGCAAGGTTTAATTGCATTGGCGAATTCCTAGTTATAGTGATTATATCATGATTCTGTCCTACCAAATATTGGTAAGGTCTGGAAGCAGCTAAGATCAATAATCGCAAGTAACGTATAGGAATGTAGACAAAGGTGTCAGAGACTTGGCGGCATCATTTGACGTAAAAAAATAACGATAAACAAGAAGTATAATCTGTTTTCGTAGAAGCTGTCATCGTATTCATGACAAATCATAGATTAAGCCCTCCGCCCTTGCATATAACAATTTGCGGCTGCGTTTCGTATTGCCCTTGGTTGTAGTGGTCGCTCTTGGACTAAAGCTAAAATCGCTTCTAGAACCCCTCTCTTCTTGTGGGGTTAAATTAAGCAACCATATCCTCCGGACAGCTACCTTATCTACGTATCGCGTAGGTACACATGCTCTAACAAAATCGGTTGAGCGCTCCTTAGGTTCTAGCTCTACCTCTACTATCTCGATACTTTCTGCTACTTCGACCATACCAAAATCTACTCAATCGTCAAGTGAGCATTTAGAGTAAAATTTAGAACTGCCACTAACATAATTCTTGGCCGGATATATATTTTTACTCAAGCTTTCTATATTTTCCGCCAGGTCCTCCACAAACATTATATAAACTGGTCTATTTCCTTAACTTCTTAACAACTTTTTCTCATTAGATTTTAGCTATGTTACTACCCATTTCGCCCTCTCCCACTACTCATTGGCGAGTTACTACAACTTCGATAGCTAATAATATTGTCCAGACTATGATTTGCGAGGGTAGTTATTTACCCTACTTCTTTTGATCTGTCTTTGTAAACATGCCCGTCTCAAGCTCAAGTAGTCCCGCATAAGTCGAACGTTTATATGCTAAGTCTATATCTTTAATTCTATATCTTTAAACCAACCAAGCCGAGAAGACGTATATAACACAAGCGTATCCTTGCAATTTGTTACCTAGTATAATACTTGTTTACACGTTATCAAGTACAGAAGATACGACAACTAAGTTATAGAATATACATTTTTAAAATCCTGTTCTTTCAAAATATATCTAACCCAAATTCATAACCAAATATAACGAGATGGGCTTATCGAGCGAGCGACGTATCAAGCTTCTACTAGCAGAAGGTATAATTAAGTTAAGGATACAATCACATCGTGATCCTGCCAGGTTTAGATTGATGTAAATTACCTAGCGTGAGGAATTTTGAGTCTGAGAGTTGAGATCCTGGTCGCAGCGACCAAATCCTGCATGCTCCCACATCCGCTCGAGCCTCTCATGTCATCGAGGGAGCACTGGGCAAACCAACTGCTTGTGCCTGGCCAAACGCAAGTCATGGAAAAATCAAGAACGCGCAAGAACGCGGCGGCTATTTCTCGTCACATCTATTGCCTTTGACTTGCACCCATACTGGTCATTGAACCCGACTGGACGTGAAGAAATGCTTTGCATTCTCAGATTGCCGAAGTCTGGGGAATAATTCATGCCAGAAAACGCCCCACCGTGGATAGCCAAGCCCCTGCCGAGAAAGAAGAGGCAGGCGGCGGAGCGTGGGTCATACCGGCACGAGCGCTCAGGGGCCCGTGTTGCCTGAACCGATGGCCTGTGTTGCCTGATTCGATGACATGCGAAGCTGCAGTCCATCGTCCGGCCCAGTCGTAGCGGGTACGGAGGCTGGGCCTGGTGTTCTAATCAGGAGTGTGGACTCCGGGTCTTCGGAGTTTTGGCCCTTGGTTGACCATGGTGTTCCGTCGGGAATATTCGAGCCAAGTTCGTCGCGTTTTTTAGTGGCCGTCTCTCCGCCCAAGCTAGGAACAAGGATATTCAATGCAAACAGGAAGAGCGCAGAGATCAGAGTTCTGTTTTGGCCTCCAGTATGGTAGTTATTAACATTCGAATCGGTTCAAAGTATTATTTTGGTATGCTTAGTTAGCAGCCACCACTTCTGACAAGCACTGGTGGTGCTCGGTGGCGGATCGCAGCGGGGATTAACTATTTAATCAAGGTAAAAGTTATATTTCTACATTATCTTTCAATCGATAGAACAAAAAGACTAATTCTATATATCAATTCGACATATAAAATGAAGTGTCTGTAATTTTAGAAGACCCTAGGAATGTCCAGTGCTGGCCTGTCTTGTCCCCAGGTGCCATAAATATCTCATAAGTATTTGAATAAGTATCCAGATGTAAATAAGCCCCGTATGCTGCATTCAATATCATCCATGTCCCATCGCCCTGAGCGACCACTGTCCATGTCTGCGTCAAACTCGTCTCATCGACAGGAGCAAATTCGGGGCCAGAGGTCAAGACATCGAGACGCATGTTAACGCCATAGGATAAAGCGCAGATCGAGTAGGTAAGGTTATCGGCCGAGGGTCGAAATTGCCAGAATTGGTCGGTACTGCACGTTGTTCTCACCATTCTTGGTGTCGCATTGCTTGAACCGTCAAGGGCCCAGCCATTATCAAGAAATACACTTGATCCAAGAAAATTGTTGGAGAGGCAATACCACAATGTCGGGTCAAGTGAGGCAAGATTGGTCGTGGGCATCGCAATTCCCACAGCAGTGGAGGATGGGGCTAGCGAGGTCGATGGTGACCCCGAGGAAGTTGTCGAAGAAGACGTAGGAGAAAGCGAAGGTGTAGTGGTCCCAGGAACGGTGTTTGTTCTCGTATTTGCACTGTTGTTTCCTGAGATTGACGATTGTGAGGCACTAGATCGATTAACTGATGTTGTCCGATGGTGCAACAGCCCACCCGCAACACCACCAGCAATAGCTGCGATAGCCACTACGGCCACAACCCCCGCGAGAATCCAGAACCATTGGAGAGGTAGTCCACAAATCTTCCTTCGTGGTGGTCTCTCT
This sequence comes from Coleophoma crateriformis, assembly GCA_003369635.1. Lineage (NCBI taxonomy): Eukaryota > Fungi > Ascomycota > Leotiomycetes > Helotiales > Dermateaceae > Coleophoma > Coleophoma crateriformis. The sequence goes on from PDLN01000028.1 coordinate 6,791, forward strand.
GACTCCGGAAATCTATATGGTTGAACTGGTGCCTCTGCTCGATGTATTCTCCAGGCTTCTGGCGTGTGAAGCTCTAAGTTCCCACTGGTCATATGTTCCGCATAGACCTGGCCTGCTAGCTTAGGAGAATTCGTCGTGTTATCATAATCCAGCGGGTTTGATGGGTAAGATTGGCATGATGGTGTCGCCTGAGCAGATTTCATTTCGCCATAGTAATCTAGCGGCTGCGGTGCAACCGCCATTGTAAGGAGCGCAATGCTACAATAGTAGCTGGAAACGAAGGACGAGGTGGATAGGAAAAGGAAACACGAGAGGGAAACAAAGAGTCACGGAAACCCAGAGTTCAACTAGATGTATTCTGATTCCACTTCTTGGCTGGTTTCAGGCTGGCTTCGGAACCTGCAGCGACTAGGAAGGATTTTGAACGGGGGTCCAACGCATCCTTATCCGAGATTCCTTCGTTTATCACCACCATTAATATCACAAATATGGTAGGATTAGTGGATCTAACGAATAGAACTCAAGTAGTGGGATTAGTGGATCGAACGATTAGAACTCGAATGGTATGATGCCCTATGTGGGTAAGGTAGATCGAGGTGAATCAACTCCACAGACCTCCGCAAGACTTGATACCATTCCCCACGTGGGCCATTAACAGAAGAAACATTTAAATCTCGACATCCATACCAATTTATAGTATATGCCCACAAGTGACCCTGTTTCTTGGTATCAGTTCCTACGACCTGGTATTAAAATTCCAGGTTCCTAGCCTTCTATCAACACCGGATCTTATGTTCGCTTTTTCCCTCGATCTAGAATTCTCTGGGCGGAGTCCGATACAAGCTTTATTCAACTATAACAATTATCATGCTACACTCCCTACTAATACTTAACCATAGAGGGACAGGAACCCTAACATACAATCAGCCAATGCCATGATACAAACGGAGAAAGCATAGCAAATCACGCTGCCCACACCCATGCATCTTACCACGGGTAGTCTAGGAATAAATACAATATCCAATGAGTATCAGATTACTAATAATATATTTTTCTCCCACAAATCATAAGAGGGACAAGATATATCTACAAATACGAGAGATAAGTTGTCCTTATAACACTTATATTTGAAGCCTCTCTACAAATCAAACTATTCCGCTCCACCATCAAATCGAACTTATTACGTGCGCGCCACGTACTACCATGATTTCCCGGTAAGCTACTATATTCACTCGCTACTTGATGAGTTAGCTACTAATATTATATATAAATCACACAAATCTAACACAGGGACAATTCGATATACACAATCCAAATATCAGCTTAGAAAATAACTACCTAAGTCTTTTACCTTATACAAAGCCTCAAGATTACCCACGTATTAACTCGTGCACGGATAATATATCCTGGTATTTAGAAACATATTACTTCTTAACCTAATCGGCTTTTATTATATTAGTAGCCTTTTCTACAACCGTATATACCGAAGAGCATATATTCCCCGAGACATTATTAGGGAAAATACTAGCGTTAGCAACTCTAAGCCCTTAAACGCCTTTGACTCTTTGTCGTGAATCTACTATCTCGCCTATAGCGTAACTTCTATAGGGATGATAGTCTCCTATCGCCTACTCGGACGCCGCCTTACGACTCTGATTAGTACTCTGCAAGTCGAACTTCTCGTTGGGAAAGATACGCTTTACAAATCTACTATCGAGCGCTTTCGCCTTAGTAATACGGTCAGCGAATTTCGGACTAGCTACTACTACTACAACGTCTACAAGGTAGAGAAGCTAGGCTAGTTTAATAGCGGGTTACTAAGTAGGGTTTGTATAGTTAGATTAATACTACCTTAGGTTTATACTAGGCCTTACCTAAGCTAGTAATATAAACGCTACCTCTAGAAGTAGGATACTATAAGCAAACCGCTAGGGTTACACCTATTAGAGCTCTAGGCTCTATTAGAGGTGGAAAGAGAACGCTCTAGTCACTTAAGCCGTCTTCAAAGTTACCGCTGGCTACGACAAGGACGAACTAGAGATTAGTAGATTTCCTATCTTCTAAATGTCTAATTACCTGTTCGAGCTGTTTCTTCTAGTATAGCGATGACTCTTTAGCTATTTTGCGAATACTCTAGACCGTCTCTTGTAGTTCCTCTAGCGTCGTAAATATCTTATACGGGAAAAACCCCTGGTATAAGCTGATCGAGGTTAGCGGGCTAGCTTGCTTTTCGATTATTATCTGCTATACCTACGCTATAACCTCTAGGATCTAGATTGAATCGAGAGATATAATTCCCGGTGCTAATTAATACGCTACTACGCTAATGGTGTGGTCTTGGAAGTTATAACTAATGGACGGTAGATTGACTTTGTACTCTATACTAGTAGCTTGTAAGACTTCTAGGTCGCCAATTCCGGAAAGCTTAAGAATCTAAGGCGAGTTGATCTTCGGTGGCATTTAACGCTATAACCTCATTATATATTATTGCCCTTATGCTTATATACACCTGTTCTATATCCTGCGCACTCTATCGCCGTATCGCTCACCTAGAACTTCTGCCTTATACGCGTTGGTCACTAGGGAAATGGGGTATACCAGTTAATATTATCGGGGCTACGTTTGCCACGTTCTTATTTTTCTGGTCCTTGTGGCCAAATACTGTCCTGATAACAGCCGAGAACTTCAACTAGAGTGTTGTTCTATTCCTCGGCGTTTTAGGGTTTAGTCTTGTATAGTACTATTTCCAAGGTAGAAGGATCTATGTTGGTCCTGTTACCAAAGTAAGGCACGAATAGATGAGGAAACAAGGAGGTATCGTCGCCGTACAAGTTGGTAACAGACAGTATATGAAAGGGTCACAAATAGAATATTGTATATAGCAAATCAAGATGAGTCTAAAACCATGGTTTAAAACCCTACCATTTGATATCTTACTTTTGAAAGGTATTGAAATAATGCCGTAGGATGAGGGAGGGTAGTAGGTGTAAGTGACGTGCCAGGGGGTTACATTGGCCTCCCAGTCCTGGTTTTTGAAACCACGGCTGTACAAAACCAATCGTTAATAAGTTACTCCAGAACGACAAACAACATAGTTCCAGACACTTCTGAAATGAGCGATGCCGTCCCTTAGAGAACTTACCAGTATCTACTAAAATCAACCAAAGAAAAATCATCTTTAACTCTCGAAGCAAGTCCTTTGCCATTTATATCTAGCTTACCTAATCATAAGTAAGATGTTAGACCATCTTTCTAGCCTTTTAAGCTAAAGCAACCTTCTAGAATTCAGTGCAAAAACGTTGTACCGACATACTAGGAATTTCCCTGATGGGATCTGCCAAGATAAGAAGAAGCGCAAGAAGCCTTTTTATTCAAATCTAAAGTGTTTCTATTAAGCTTTGGTTGAGATATAGACATCAAAAAAGGGTGCTTTTTGGTGTAACACCAGCTGTATCACTCGCTTGTGTGTATCATCCGCTTATGGTGTAGGTTATTTAGAGTTCTAGCTGTAAAGTTATATGTATCTTATATACTAGGGTAGTAATAACTATTTTATTAGCTTAAGTTATCCTACATGTTGTTCTTTAATGTTTAAATAATTGTAATAGTCTCCAGAGGTGGACTATCTAGCCACTCTATACAACGCTGAAGGTAGTCCCTATCCTCTCTATAGCCCTTCATCCAATGATATTCCTTCCAGTTTGGGAGATCTTGAACTTTAACATGCGACTTGGAAAGTACAAACACGCCTACCCTTGAGAACTTGTGTTTGCCTTGTTGCCTTAGTACCAGTCCTTTCGGACCGTAAGCGTCTATATGCCTAAATTCTTCTAAAGGGTTACAAATTTTAAACAAGCTCGTTTGTGGCTTGGAATTGGGGGCATCTTCTGAAGGTCCCCTGTCCTACGCCCTAGATTAGTGAAGAATATTGTTCTACCGTGTAATACAAATGCGTCTGATTAGTATAAGCTAATGCCCAACGGAGTGACTTTTCTTGCATGTTGGTCATCGAGCGGATAGCTTGACAGGCTAGTTACTATATATACAGTACCTTGAAGAGCGACTGAAAAACCGGTAAGTGTAAATGTCTTTATAGTTCAGCCAGCTTCTTGGCTGACTTGATAATGGTAGTCGCAATCTATCATTATTGCTGAGGTTGGCCCTTCGAAAGAGAGTCTTCCGCCATTGACTGGCTTCAGTCTTAATTCTAAAGACCGACAAATACTCAAGAATTTAGAAGATGCAATTATTGACTTAGATATTGTGCTCTCGACTTTGTTGAGAACTATAGCTCGCATGCGCGAACAGTGCGGAAAATACTCAAAGTTTTATGCAAACGATTCCCAGAAGTCCCTCCACATAGACGAAATATCGGAAGAATTTGACGAATTTGCCGCTGAAGTAGAAACGTACGTTGAATGGGTAAAGAATCTCAAGGAAAAGTCTGTGTCTACTGCTCAACTGGTAGGTAACCATAAATGACCTGGTTAGCTACTCGTCGTCTGAAACCTGAGGATTAATCTAAGGTAGTTATCTGACCTACTTTCCTACGAAGAGGCAGTATCTTTAAAAGTACTCTCTAAGGATACACATGAAGAGAGCCAGTCGATGCATAAAGTGACACCACGTCTTCCGGCTTATCGTAGTATTAAACTCACTTTTTGAAGGAAAGAAGCACGAAAGATGCGGCAGCAATGAAAATACTAACCATTATAATACTTATATACCTGCCGACAACCATCGTTGCTGTAAGTCCATTTCTTCAATTTCCCCGGGCCCTGTGAGATTCATTACACTGACTTTGCTATAAGAACTTCTTCTCTACCCAGTTTATCCAAAAAAACGACAATGGAAAGATGAAAGTCTCGGACAACGCATGGCTTCTGGCTGCGATTGGACTTCCAATGACAGTTGCTACAATTGTTGTTTGGGCTCTTTGGGTTTACTTCACCACAGTACCTCTACCAATAGAACAAGACCAAATTTCTACGCCTTTACAGCATCAAAACAGTTTCCGATCATTTCTACCATGGAAGGTGGGTATATCGTTCCACGCTGGAGATTTACCACATCAAAGCAACTTCCGCAAAATTCTATCATGGCGAAAAGCAACCCAGCCTCTCCATCTTGACCTCGAACAAGGTGCAGTCAATTCTCAGGGTGGGGCCTCAGAGCCACAGAGTCCAAATACGCCAGTCAGTGCTGGAACATGGTCGACAACAGCCACCACATTAAAATCGTAGAAGCAGCTTGGGGTGAGGCTTATCGCTGTCGTAGGGTTCTCGGGTGCGCTTTTGAGCTTTTCATTTGGGACACAGAGACTTCATGTCGGACTATGCAGACATACTGGTTAGGCTGTATCTCTGGACTTTAAGAAGACCGTCAAAGCTATGCTGGAACGAGTCATCGATACCATGAAAACTTCAACCGATGACATTCCCGTTCTGCTCGTCGGTGGAGGAGCAGTCCTTGCCCCAAATGAGTTGGCAGGGGCTAGCAGAGTGGTCAAGCCGCAATGGTCAGGTGTCGCAAATGCTATTGGAGCTGCCACAGCTCGCGTCAGTGGCATCATCGATACGATCGAAAGCACCGAGGCTAAATCGGCGGCAGACGTTATGAAAGATATATCTGCTCGAGCTATTGCCCGAGCAGTAGATAATGGCGCCAAGGAAGAGACCGTTGAGGTAGTAGAGATGGATCACGTTCCTTTACAATATATTGCCAGCAAGTCTAGCTTTATTATCAAAGCTATTGGAGATTTCGACTTTTCGAGGACCAGTTTTGGGGATGGAGCTGTTGAGGCCGGCTCAATTGCAGAGGACGATATGACTGAGTTTGCGAAGCAGCCCAGAGAAGGCAGCTCAGAGAATCAGAAGGCCTTAGATAGTCCCGACGTCGATATTGCAAACTACAAGCCAACGGTCAAAGGACGAGAATGGATTATCTCCGAGACTGACTTGTCTTGGTTTAGCACGGGCTGCGATATTCTGGGAACTGGTGGCGATGGATCTCCCTATGGACATATGCTCGACTCCGAGAAATCATGCGCAATGGAGGTGTCGTCCGCGTCATTTCACCCGATGATCTCAAGGATGATGATCTGGTCGCTTGTGGGGGAGGAAAGGGATCTCCAACAGTTTCTATCGAGAAGCTTCCCGGAGATGAGTACGTGAAATCTCTGATCATGTCCCTTTCTACCTTTTGCTCAACCCATGCTAACCCTGTATAGAATGATGCAGTCCCAAAAGGAGCTGTACAAGTATATGAATACCAAGCCAGCCGCCGTAAGTGCACTGGAAATAGGGGGAGGAAATGGTCTCCAAGGAATGATTCTCGGCGCATCCACCAACATGAACATTCCCACAGTCGACGGAGACTGGATGGGAAGAGCATATCCCGTAGCATGGCAAACGACACTCGACGTCTTTGAAACTAAGCCTGTATTCCTGCCATCCACCATCTGTGACGGCAACGGCAACGTAATGGTATAGTGACCTCAATACCCAAGACCAAAACACCTCTCAGAGACTAATCGAGATACCTAGTTCATGACCCAAGCTACCGCGAGTTGATGGTTGAAAAAGCCTTCCGCGCGGCACTCTCTCAAATGGGCTCCCACGTAGCATGTGCCAAAGGCCCCGTATCCGGACGAAACACCAAGAATTGGGTTGTGGAGCATACCATATCCTTGTCGTGGAGGATTGGACGAGCTATGGCACTATCGCGGCAATCCAATCAGACGGATACGGTGGCTGAGTCTATTATCAGTGAAGTTGGAGGCGATGCGGTTACGAAAATATTATTCAAGGGTAAGATTTTGGGCGTGCAGAGGACTTTACGGATGGGTCACGTCTATGGAGAGGTCATCATTGAAGGTGGGGTAGACGGCAAGGAGAAGTTGAAGATTCCGTTCAAGAACGAGAATATTCTGGCGGTGAAAGAGGATGTCAATGGATCGGAAACAGTACGTTCTTCTGAGAATTTCCATGCAAAGCTTCATCTTTCATTCCATTCTTATACTAATCATACTCCAGGTCTTGGCATTGGTACCGGACCTTATCTGTGTCATTGACACTCAAAACGGTGAGGCAATTGGGACTCCCGAGTATCGATACGGCCTGCTCGTGACGGTTCTTGGTATTGTTGCGTCAGAGAAATGGACGTCAACGGCGAGAGGGCTCGATATTGGGGGCCTTAAGGGGTTCGGAATGGATGATATCGAATATAAATCTCTGGGCACGTTCCAGAAGCCGAAGAGCGTCATTGATGAGTACAGTGCGGGCGATGCATGATGCGATGATATCTGTATCCTTTTTCTTCTTTCTTCTTTTTTCCCTGGTATGGGTGTAATTCAGGTATGCAAAGAAACAGAGTGATCAGCATCGTGCTTCGAGTATTGGTCATTGGTCAAAATCGAATCCGATATGGAAAGGGCTCCTCGATTTGGTGATCAAAGGAAATCACTTACTAGTGTAATATGATGATACGTTGCAGACTAGGGTATTCTACTATCTCCGATTCTTGTAGAAACATGTATGATGTCATAAAGCTATAACCTCTAGGAAATTGTTAAGGAGATCTGATTATCTTTCATATAAGGAAAGAAGTAATATTCGTTAATCCTGTAAGAGGTCTTCTTTAGCCGATATTAGTACTACAAATATAGTACAACAAGTTCGAACAAACCAGACAGCCGTTGGCTACGTAGTATACGATATTCTTCTATATAAGAAGGGCTCTTGTGTCGAGTTTTATTATACAAATAGCCTTAATAGAAGTCAGTAGGTCGATCAAGCACGAATTTGAAGCCCTGATTAGCTAATAAACTCTGTTCGCTTATTGAGCGCTCTCGTTGCGTCTCGTTGGCATTTAAAGGGTATAGTCACATGACCTTATAACATGTGATATAGTAGCAATCATAGGTCTATTCTATAGCCCTGAGACTATATGTTGAAGGATTCAAATGGACGGCAGCGTAAGCTGGTGTTGATCTCTGTGTGCATGTAGTGTGTTTTCATTAAGGTTCTACCTACATGATGTTGGTGGTTCCAACTCTACATAAAATGGTGGTTGCCTTGGTCACATGACAAACCAAGTCTGGTCACGTGATAGGCATGCAAGATCACATAGATGGTAATCTTGCAACACTATAACTTGGATTTTCTTTAACTGTTTCGAGTATAAAGATAACTTTACTTTCGTGTAGAGTTATAAGGTGTAAGTGAAAGTAGTGTGTCGCGCTAGAAAGGTGTACATTCGCTTGTTTGGTGTGCTCTTTTATTATTTATTATATACGTTCTTAGCATTCCGGCTCCGAACTACAATATCCGTGCGCCGCATACTTACGTTTACGGGAGAGCTTATGGAAGAATGACACACCGATAACAGATAAGAATGGTGTTTTCAGACCCCGGGCAAAAGCCCCATTAAATACTCTGGAGAGTGGCCCCCTGATCCCAGCTCCTTGCTTATGCTCACTTAGCTTACACTACCTCCACCCCATTGAGAAGGTACACGTAACAAAACATCGTCTCAACAGAGGCAACAGGCTTTCCAGCTAAGCCCCTTTCCTATATAATAACGAGCCAGCTATCCAACTCCTCTTCATTTCTCTTTCTACCAGTCCCTAATATCCGGGGAAGGAAATTATTTAGTAGAGATGGTTGTCCTCAAACCGCAGTCAGCCTTCGGCCATGCTCCACCTCCACAAACTCCCTATAGTTTTGTGACCAACGTCCCTGAATGGGACCAATTGCGCAGAGTTCGAGATGGAGATATGACAGCTATGGCGGGCGTCGTCCATATATACCCCCGATTCTCGCCGACACAATTTGTAGCGCAGGTGAGAGCTTCTGCGCGGATGGGTTTCAGCCTTTGCTAACACCAAGTTACAGCTTGGCCAGAAGATAGCTCAGAAAGTGGGCAGAGAGGGCATGGGCACCTTCGTATACCTCAACCCTATTATGATCCCCTATACCCGTCGCCATGTCACCCTGGAGCACCGAAAGGAACACGTAATCAAGCCAGAAGATCTAACATTCAAGGTTTTTGACGTAGCTGGGCACCGCCTCTATGTCGTGTTTTATAACCCTACGCAAACATTTGGTATTATGGAGAGCTGGGGACAGCCCGGTCTAGGCATTTCGATTCGAGGCGCAGAACAACTCCTTAAAGGTGTCTGCTCGATGACAGAGGTGCCTTTTGAGCTTGAAAATCTACCAAAACCGACATTTACTCCCGAGAGCTGGGCGCATGTGGGACTGCGCGAGCGTATTGACGATTTGATCCATCGTGCGGCGATTGACCCTGCTAAGGTGACGTGTGAGCCAAAAGACGTGTTCCTTCATCCGTCGGGGATGGCTGCTGTCTACTGTACAACAAACCTTCTACTGGAGTACCGCCCTGGCACTGCCATGGTCCTTGGGGTTGTATTCCACAATACATACCACCACCTCTATGAAGAGGCTCCTAATGGGCTTAAGCACATTGGAAAAGTAGACAGTGATGCGATAGATGGGATGGAGGCCTGGTTGGAAGAGGAGAAGGAGGCAGGGAGGCCAGTGAGCTTTGCTATTGTCGAGTTCCCTGGTAACCCAACCCTTGATACGCCAGATTTGCATCGTCTTAAGAATCTTGTAAGCCCCTTCACCTTCCATATGTTCTTAGCATATATAGGCCACTGAATACTAACACCCTTTTGTATAGTCTGAGAAATATGGCTTCGTCTTGATCGTCGATGACACCGTTGGCAGTTTTGCTAATGTCGACGTCTTTGCTTGCGCCGACATACTTCTTACATCTTTGACCAAGTCTTTCAGTGGCTACGCCAATGTAATGGGAGGCTCTGTTGTTCTCAACCCGCTCTCTCCTCACTACAGTGCCTTAGCCCCGAAACTCGTATCCAGCCATAGGAACGAGCTCTTCGCAGCCGACGCCCAAGTCCTGCTTAGCAACTCGCAGGACTATCTCGCCCGGACGCGTCGTCTTAACCGCAATGCTGCTGCTATGACGTCCTTTTTCCAGCGGTACGTTGCCGACTCAGACTCACCTGTCACAAAAGTTCAATATCCAACCTTTCTGCCGACCAAGCCAAATCTTAATGCTTATCTCCGGCGTAGCACGCCGGAGCTGCCAGAGCCAGGCTACGGGTGTCTTTTTACCGTGGAATTTGAAAGTACGGATACGGCCGAGGCATTCTACAACCGATGTGGCTTCTATTCGTCGCCGCACCTCGGGGGCCATGTAACAATTATGTTTGCTTATAACATGACGACTTGGGGTAGGAAGCTGGAGGATAGGAGCTATTTCAGAGAGATAGGCGCGAAAGAGGAGGGTATCCGGTTCTCAGCTGGTTTGGAAGATGTAGAAGATCTTATCGATACTATTAAAGATGCCCTGGATGTTGCTGCCGAGGTGAAAAAGGCTGGGAAGAAAGAAGAAGCTTAAGCTGAATTGGCCTAACTGCAGAGGAACAGATGATGTTCTTGTTGATCAGCATAACATGATAAAGCGGGGCAGGCATTATCTTTTAACACCTCCGTATAGACTAGAGTAGAATACCTTTACGCTTTGTATTTTAATCGTGTTCCTCTACTAGTGAATCAGACCGGATCTTCAAGCTAATACAAGCTTAAGGTATATATGTGTTGCCCCTTTAAGTTTGTTTTCTTTATGATATTAGTCCAAGGTGTGGCCTGGTTTTCGTTTAGACTTGTGGCCTCCGATTGTCGTGCATAAGTAGAAGCCCTGGAGTGTAGCGAATACTGTACATAGCTATACTTGAGCCCACTAAACACTACTAATACTTAGTCGCTGTTCCTCCATCAGTGTAAAAGGACAACAGAATGTAGAGCTAGCAATTGCCCAAGCGTCTTGAATTCTCTACCGGTTGGGAATGAATATGCTTACCTCTCAGATCTCATACATCGAAACCAAGTCGCCTTCCACCCAAGATACAGAAGTAGGCAACAACATTTTCAGATCAGAGCGTTGTACAGTCAGCCAACTTTGAGGATGGAAATGGAAAGACGAACCCGCGTATGCGTTGCTGACCTGCCTTCCGGCATTTCGTACGTACCATGTTCTGGCGGCGAGGATAGCATTGATGCTTGTATAGCGATATCGTACCTTCTTGTATTCTTTGCCAATGCTGTCCAAACTGAGAACTGGCAGGCTTTGGGCGACCTTCCTCCGAGACCTGTTGGTGGAAAGATAGCCTAACTGTGACATTTGACAGGCGAACCTCGAGGGGACGCAAGATATTGGCAAGGGATAGAAGCAACTCTCTTACACGAGAATCCGTCTAAATTCACCTTGCGAAAAGATGACGACCTAGACATGGACGCGCAATTTGTCCATCTAGCACCGACATTGGTTTCGCTTGATCATCCCTTCAGCCCCACCTAAATTTGGCCAATTGTTATCTAAAACTCACCGGGTACTTTCTCGATTGTGTCTTCTGCCCGCAGCGGACGCATCTGTCCCATCCGACCTCAACGCATATCACTACCGCTCTGAGAGCCTTGAGCCGATGTTCCGAACGACTTGGAAGGACAACGTAGATCGTGAAGCCTGCTTAAAGCAAATAACGGATTCGCATCTGCAGTTGAAGTCCAACTTTCCTCGGCGTCTATAAGAATTGGACCTTTTCAAAGGTAGCATGCGGGGTGCAGCACTGGTACGGGGACGATATTTCACGGCTGGTTAGTACCAAGCGAAAGGTCTGATCTCGAGAACCTATTCTCGAACACTCAAACCTTCCTCGTCTATGTTACTCAGCAACATGACAGTGACTGGGACCTCCCTTAGAGTTTTTATATTCTAGAACAGCGGAGTAGTCTGGCTAAGACGTGATAATGCCGCCCTGATATTGAGTTTTAGCCTTTGATTTTTACTTGCTGGTCATGTTCTCTCTCTCTCCTATTATTATCTGTCTCTTGCCAAGTATTTGTGGCCCTTTTCTTTGAGTATTCTTAGTCTTTGGTGCATCACTATCACGAAACGATTCAGTATTGAAACTTAGAACTAGAGGCCACTTTGCAGTGCACTTTGGAGGGCAGTTCGGTCACATGGCCAAGGTCGGTTTGGTCACATGACTATGGTTCTTTTGGAGGAGCTCGTGAAATGCTCCAGAACAAAGCTGCGCAACCCATTTCATAGCTCATGGCTTCCTCATCACCACATATGGCGCTCGAGTCACTCATCGATATTCCATTCAATGTATGGCTTATTATTATCCTCGTCCTTACCTATGGGTGTGCAATTCGAAATCGGGTCCTGCTTTTGCTCGTAGTTTTTGGGGCCAGCGCGACTATCATCGTATTCGATACAACGTCTACTATTGGGCAAATGACCAAAGTCATGTGCGAACTTCCACTCGGGCTGGGCTCAGTCCTAGCCTTCCTCGTTGCGGATCGATCCTTTCAGACCAGATCTCTAAATGCCTTTACGGCCTATATCAATTTCGCCGTGTATGGCAACATTGGCATGATGGTGGCTACTCCCGCAGACGGCACTCTTCGGGGAATGTGTAGCAAGGTCACTTGCATTGTACTCTTCATTTGGATCGTCCAACAAGGGCGCCGCGCTGGGTGGAAGACGATTGTACTTCATGACAAGTTGTTTGTTTTTACTGCCGTCAGCAAGTCTTGGATATTTGCACACGCAATCTATAGATTCGTTCTTTTGACATTGCCGTGCTTCGGGTCTGGACGCCGGCATCGTCTTCTAGAGCTGTACTCTCTTACTATGACGTTCGCTCTATCGTCGACTTCAAACCTTCCATTCGAGTATTGCTTTGGAATGGCCGATACATTGGTTGTTCCGGCGGCTGCGGGATGGTCGGCGATTGCGACAACATTCAGTCTAATACCGCGTGATGGGATAAACAACGACTTGGCCTTAAATCGCATCGGGACTAGTGCAGATGCATATCTAAGCGCTGTGTCACTGGCTGTTGCCGTGTTTGCGTGTTTCAAAATATACACCACTTCGCGTCGAGGATCTCGAGGGTTATAGGTAGCTTCTTTACGTCGTGGACGTCTTTATTGGTTGGTCTGTGGGTCCCTTTGTTATGACTCAACGCTTTCTTTGGTTGTACTGGAGGCAACAAACAGGTGTACACAAGAGGTGAGCATTGTGGATGATAGACATTAGAAGATGTGTGACTAGAGGATGTTATTGAAATAGAAACCATCGAAATCTTTCCTCTCCGGGAAGATTACTGATTTGCTCCTCATTAGTTATTGCAATGCAGGAGGAATAGATTACTTATGAGTTCAGCAAGGCCAAGCACTCGAGATGTACTATAATTTCCAAGGTCAGCCCTTACTGTGTCGAAATATTTCTACTCTTCGCTGTGTACTGGAAGCCTTGTAGCAGCAACCAAAATGCGGAAGCCTGGTATGGGAGAAAAGCTTTACTTGCCATGCCGATAATTGCTGCTCTTGTTGCGAGAGGAACATATAGTGTATATTGGCAGGGCTTGGGATGAGATCATAGGTACTTTGGGAAGCCTTGTTTGGGGACCATCCAGCCATGGACACTAGGCCTGGTGCTATTTAGTGCTGGAGCAGTTTGTGTGTATTGTTGCTCTTTCATTGGTTCTTGCCAGATTCTGTAAGTAAATGAGTGAAAACTTCAGATGACTACATATACTTCAGGCAATGCTTATCACTTTGGACTACTTTCTCGCAACGATAATACAGCCTCTGACCACGCCGGTTCTGCCCCACCAACCGAACATCTTTCCTGCATACCGATACCGTCCAATCGACAGGCCATATTGATCCAGTTCAACTTCCCTTTTCTTCATAAATCCAGCTAATGGGCCGAATACGTGTTCTGAAATGTCGCGGATCTCGACTCTTTCTGGTGCATAGCCAGCCATGACAAGTTGCTCCCGATACTCTGGAATCGTAACCCAATTCGCGAACGGACTTTGACCAAAGAAAGCCATCAATCTGAGGATAGTGCGTTGCCACGTCGAAAGATTCTCAGCAATGCAGAGATCGTACGCCATGAGCGAGCTTCCCCATTCTCTCTTTGCGTACTCGATAACAGGCCACCTGGAAGGTTGAAAATGATAAAGTGTGTCGAGTCCGAGGAGCCAGTTCTCATGATCTCCTGTCTCATCATTATTTTGACAAGCCAAAGAAACAGCATTTCTGATATCCGACGTCCAGGATGCGGGTCTTGCGGCATCGGCGCAATAGATCTCGAACTCTGTGTTCGTATTTGGTTGCTTGAGACCAAGTCGCTCTTGCGCAATGCAGAGCTGAGGCTTTTCCAGGGTGATGCCAACATACGCCTTGATACGCCTTCTCCATGGATTGTATATTTTCCTCTGTCTGTGATGATCCAGGGCATCTTTAATATAGAGACATTGGTCTCCACATCCAAAACCTAGGTCGATAATACTCAGCGTATTGTCGAGGTTATTGTTGCTATCTGAGACTCCATCTTGCAAAACTTGCGCAGATTTCAACACTTCCTCAAGAAGAGCGCGACAAGCTGTTGGGAAGTCCTCGGTATCCTACTGTCATCAGCTTGTGGGATCCAATTTCAGATTGATCTTATCCCACCTTCCAGAGCCCCATGTTCATCCATAGCGATTGGGGTGGCAATGGAATGTTGAGTATACTGTGGTCGGCTCGATATAGAGGCCTCTTGGTTCTCCGGTCTACCTTTCCATTCGAGCGATTCTTGGCTACACGCTTGGTCAAAAAAACCACTAACACAGCCGTCAGAATGCCCAGAAAGTATTTATTTGTCCAATCCATGCTCTTCTCATCGGCGATCACAAGCCTTGTCCGGGCGTATCCGAAATATATGGGGCCCCACGAACTTTGATTCCTGCAACAAGAATCAGAGCTCACTCAACAAACACCATTGAATCTCGGAAGGCGGATCTTCTGTATCTGGGATGTGCGCATGAAAGACGACAAGCGCAGTGAGTTTTAGACACATACCTTTTTCAGTTTCGGTTACGAAATGGCTAACCGCGTGATCGCAATGCACACCGTGCATGATTGCGTAGGGACAACAGTGAGGTCCACTTGTATCAGTAAGATATCTTTGTTGTACTCCCCCCATACATTCTATAAGACACGGCATCGGAACCTCTTGGAGAAATATACCTAAGAGATCGTTATACTGGACTCTATGGGCTAGACACGATCGATCTAATCCTAGTTCTGGCTCTGGCTTAGCTTGGAGATGACCAAGGCGGAGGAATACCTCCTTGGGGTATATCTATAACAATACTCAGTACTTATATCAGAATATGCTTTCCCCAACAGACGTGCGCGGGTCTCGGCTGATGACAATCGTCGTTACACAGTCCTCCTCCGGATAAATGAACCCATGCCCTGTGGTCTCACCCATGGCGATACTTATCGGCTGATTGGCTACATTCCCTTGACGCAGGCGGGGGTTTGTTTATCCTGAGAGTATTGGGAAGACGCAGGCCACGGACGATTTCTTGGTTGTGCAATCTCCGGCGTTGAGTTTTGCTGTACAGGGGTGTGGCTTGCGCTGTTTCTTACAACATGAATAAGAAGCCGTGCCGCTCTTCTGCATCTTCATCGGCACCCGGAGACGTCCCAAGATGACGCCCGCAAAGACCAAAACAAAGCACAAGGTGGCTGTAGTTGGTTCTGGTATGGCAGGTTTGGTCACTGCGTACCTTCTCCACCGCGATGTTCATCAGCGGTACTCGGTGACGGTCTTTGAAAGTGTGCGTATGTGTGAAATGCTTCCATTCGCTCTGGTCTAACAAGTTTCCATTAGGGTAAATCTTTCTCACTCGATGCTGCATCCGTATCTATACAAGATGAATCTCAAGAAATTGTCGATCGCATTGATGTTCCTATGCGCGCCTTCGCAGAAGGCTATTACAAAAATTTGATCAGCATGTACAAATACCTAGGGATACGATTCCATTCACAGCGATTCGTTTATAGCTTCCGAAAGAGAGCAGTCAGCGAGACTTTGAACGAGAGCAGCAAGGAAGGCTACTTTATATATTCCTCGAACAACCATCGGTTTCTGCCAACCCGCCCTGAGGGTATTAGTTTATTCTCCTGGTTCATAGAGATCATGTACGTGGCAGTCTGCTACCTTTGGTGGTCGCTTTGCTGTTTCTGGAACCCACCGTTGCTCGCGACAAACTCTGGTGTGTGCGAATCATTGGACGAATACGTCCGACGCATTATGCTTCCGCTTCACTTCGTGAACTTCTACCTGCTTCCTCTCCTCTCGAGCGTCGCGACTTGTTCACACGAAGCACTTCTCCAATTTCCAGCCACAGATTTGACCGAATATAGAAGACGATCAGCAGGCGGGGAGCATTATACGGTTTCTGGTGTGCACGAAGTGCAAACAACGCTAGGGTCTGGATTGGAAGCTAGATTCTCTGCGATGGTTACCAAGGTTGAAGTGCTCCCAAATGGAAGGCTCGAGGTGGTGTGGAATACGTCGGATAATGTAATCAAGAAAGAGATATTTGACCAGGTAGTTTTGGCGGTAGCACCTGATATTGCTGGAAGGATCTTCCGACCCCTCGAAAAAGCCATGGCACAGATTCCAACAACAATGGTCCAAAGCACTGTACAAGGTGAGGGTATGAAACTTGCCGTGAATGACACTATAACAAGTGGGTTCACATCAAAGGGTGCAAGAGCAGCGGAAACAATACATCTTCGCACCTCAGCTAGTCTGGCGCAGACAGAATCTATACATGTCCAGGGGTCTGGAGCCACGGTGACAACGTGTCCCTTCAACGATGTGTCAACAGCGCGAAACATGCTGGTGTCCGTGAAATTCCTTCGAGCTCTCCGCACTCCACGCAGCAGGCGCGTGGTGAATAACTTATTCGGTGAGAACCTCACCGGTCCGCTCTTTGATGAGAAACAATCCTCCTGGAGGAACGGCGACGACAAGATTTGGTTGGTAGGAGGCTGGTGCTGGGATGGCATGGTACTCCTGGAAGGCTGCGTGGTGTCTGCTATGAGGGTTGCCTTAGCACTTGATGTAGACATACCATGGCGCGCCTTGAAGACCTGAATTAAAAACATTATTCATGTTTGTGAGCCTTATAGCGCACTGAAATTAAATAATCTTGTGAATCGATCTAACGGGATTTGAGAGTGTGCCCTATCTAGGTGAAGAATTATCGTCAGGCTTAGTAACCCTTGCCACCAGCAGATCGACAGTGGTTCTTTGAAAGGCGGCATAATCAATGTTGGGCGAAGAAAGACCCAGACTGCAAAACGGGGCATTGCATCCTGCCCGAGCTCTAAAATCCTTATTGAAGGGTTCCTCCTTGTAAAATGAGATCCTCCGAGTTCCCGTCAGGTACAACATTACAACCATTTCTTACCAGGAAGCTACTAGCTATCAACGGAAGCCTCTAGCGTACGTGACCTACGGGACGGGCGCACTGGCTAGAGAGGTTCCGAAAACCTGAATTAGCTGGGCATCTTGTGTTTATTACTCCTACCTCTGTATTCGACCGTTCATCGGGTCCTGAGCAAATTGCTAACCATCCGTCAGCCTCCACCACCCATGGTAAGCTTATATCGGGTGCCGCAACTGCCCGAAGTACCTTACTTATGTGTTTGTATTGTTGAAGGGTTTTGTTTAGTGTTTGTTCCTGCACCCGGATACTTTAAAACGACAGTCGTTGAAAATGTTCAAGAACCATGTTGTGTATTATCCCAAGGTTTGAAAGTGAGACTTCTTGCTGCCTCTAGCAACGCGTATCCCTGTGAGCGCTCTGGCGACATGATCGGCCCAGTCCACGTCCTTCCTGATCAAGTCCCATCACCACGCCACTTGGTCAAAAGCGATCCTCGGTGTCAGCTTGGTCTGTGCTCAATGAACATAGCCATCTCGAAGTAAATCTTTACGTGAATTGAGTTCCCGGGCATCTATTCTGAACAGCAATACTTGATCATTCGCTGGCATGCATCTATGCATTCTCGCGCGCTATCTACACTTGTAAATAATCCACTTCGTATTACAGATTATCTGCATCTATCAGTCGACTCAAGAATCGAAATCTCAATTTACTTTTTCGTAGCAGCCTACGGGGGATATTTCACCCTGCGTTTAAGATGATGTCACAATTACTCGGGGGAGACGTTAATTTATTACATCCTCTATAAGCTTATTGAATTTCCTGTATTCCTAGGCCCCACCAATTGCAAACCTGATCCGACGCATGTCAAACACGCGTGAGAATTGCAGTACCGAATCCGGGTCTCCAACTCCACGAACTGAATTTGTATGTGTAGTGCCACAGTAAAAATGCAGGCGAGATTATGGGAACGTATCTGGGCAAACAGCCTCTAAGGATTACCATTCCACAATGTTCTTCATGTTGTCAGCAACGATCTCTTCCAAAGACTTCTATCGGTCCTGGTTCCCCCACTTCTTCAACAAAGCCAGTGGTTGAGGGAAATCAGTTGTTATGGAAGGCCGTGTTGGAGACGATATGTCGTCGCCAAATCTTCGTTCTGGATAGAGCTTCCGAACAATGGCAAGCACATCATACCAGCCATAGCTTTCCGCTGACGCTTGAGAGCGTGCATTCTTGAGCCCTGGATCTAGGACGGCCGCAACACGAAGGAGAGCGACATCCTTGACGTCAATATGGAATATTACAGTTTCTGGTTAGCTAGAAAACTACGAATCTACTAGTAATAGCGATGACCGTCTGATTGTTAAGTATTCATAGGAGACTTCCCTGGTGGCATCGACGTTAGGACAAATATGTTTCCATCATAGAGTATTTAACTGAATGCATATGGAGTTTCCAGGTGCTTTTTACATGGGATTTACCGATAATGGCCGCTGGAGAGACGCTATTGACGTTGAAGTGAGGTTTCTTTTCGGCAACAAACTTCCATACGGCCATTTCAGCCTCGGTCTTGCTCGCCTGGTAGACAATATGACCATGCGCAAGATCGTGTGGTGGACGGTAAGCTTCAAAGGTTCTTCATTCCAGGTATCTCGCTCTACATAGGTATTAATTCTCTGGGATGATCATAGTTGCCGCTATGATTGAACTGATATAAACGAACGCCTTTACCGACGGCTGCTGCAGGGACTCGTGCAAGATTGACGTCTCACCGGCGACGGTTTGCGGCACGACTTTGTTTGGGTCTGGATCAGAGCTGGTGATGGAAGCCATATGGAGAACGGCCGATATGCCTCTCTCGTCGAAGGCACCTGTAGCTAAATTACGTATGAAATTATATATACCAAGTCGGGCGAGGCTAATTTTTGTTCAAAACCAAGAGTTACTAGTCATTAAATGATAGCAGTTATAGATGGATAGTCGGAACATAGGAATGTATTTATCTTTCGCAATGCAGGACGAAGCTAATGGAAATGCGGTACTTTTCGGGTTCAGTAGAACACTCTCTCGGTGATGTGATTATGCTCAGCTCTGAGATGTGCGAAAAGTCCGGATCCAGCTATCAGGTACAGACAGTACCGAAGGCTCCTTTGGCTGCCGCGCTGCCAACGACGAACTCGCCGTTGTCCACCACCACCACGTACGCCAACCGAGCGTGCCTCCTGATGATCGACCGACTCAAGTGGCTGAAGCGTTCGGACCGTGCGAGGTCTTTAAACTAGCTACACACGAAACACAAATGCCTCTTGCTAGCATCTGATCGCAGTCTTTCCAGAAATGACATTCCGATGCTATGGATCTTTTCGACTCTGAGCTTTCTTTTCGCGGTAATCTTGGATACTCCCAGCTGTTGCTTGAAGATGGTCATCTTCCCCTATTACCGCAAAGCCTCATCCCCAAGGCAAGGATTCTCAGTCAAGGTGGCAAAGAGGCATATCGTGCAAATAGCCATAACCTTACCCTTCGTCGTATACTTAACCATACCAAATCTTGTTCAACGGCACATCGAACAAGTCTTGCTCCACCCTGGGAGTGTTTCATGGTAGATTGAGAAAATGGCGTCTAAAATCAACAGACCTACCTCAGCTTGCCTCCGGCATCTAGCGAGGCCGGGAAAATCCGGGAGTTTCAAGGCATAAAACATACCACTTTCTGAACCCACAGCTTACTTTAACATGATCATCACGGTACTCTTCAACCCTTTGGAATCGATATAAACCTACTTGGAGAAGTCCTTATACGATGTGGTTTTTTAAAGAAGCAGAGAAAACGTTATAATCCACGCGAAGGAAATCATTTCAGGTTTTCTACCTCGCTTACAATCCTCTCTGTCATGTCGATAGTCTCGTTGTTGAACCTTGTGAATGAGATCAATCTTCTTTTCGACGACTACAAGAATATTGAAGATGCCTTCTTTTGCCTCTCGGGGGTATCAGGCTACAAAAACGTTCACGATGCGCCAGAATCTGTTCAAGATGCTGAATCAGACATTTCATACTTGGATAGCACACTTAACATGATTGAAAATCTGTTCGGTGCCACCAACCACTCCTTTGAACTCCCAGATACCGAGTAGTAGGTTCTAAAGCTTGCTTTTAAATATAGATAAGGAAACTAATTCGGCTGAATGTCAGTATTTTAAGTCTTCATGCGATTACCATTCCGTTGGAAACACATCTCAAAAATCTTCACACTGTGCTCCAAACATGGCCCAATCCCCCAACTGTCCAGGCAACAGAAACCTTCGATGACATTCACAGTCGCGCTGTAAGAGATCTGAGCACCAGAATTCGCGAGTCACAGCTGCAACTTGCAGTCTGGTTAGGTGAAAGTTGGTTATTACCTGCTTCACTTCATGCTGGCCTAGAGGCAAGTCCAAGTGAGCAGGGATATAACAAGGAGACGGACGGTGAAGTTCTGGAAGTCTGGGAGAACCAGTTACTAACTATACCCCCTACTCTTCGACTAAGCCATCTCGTGCAGAGGCTGGAGGAGTTGATACTGGCAATGTCTATGCCACACCTTCCTCACTTAGCGGGCTTTAGTGAGGATGTGAAGGAGATCAAGGATATAGTAAAAATGGTAGACCAGAGATTGCTTGTCGAAAATCATCTTGCCATAGACGTTCGGCATGAAATGTAAGCCCTACCTCTGATTCCAAGTTCAGGTGGAGGCGGAATATGCTGATCCCAGACTAACCGAATTTTTAAAATAGACATAGAATGATAGACGTAGAGATAAAACTCCTTCTGCATGAGCTGAAGGTCCTCCCGCCACTTTCTCGTCTATCTTTCCAGCGTGCTTCATATCTGCCAAGTACGTTTGAATACAAAGACATAGCTCTACATCATTTCCTGGAAGATCACCAAGTTATTTTCGGAATAATTTTGATGTTTTTGGCTGGTAATAGAGAAACGGCTGGTAAAGAGGAGCATGAAGAAGTGGCTCTTATTAGGAATGAGAAAGGTGAGGAGATAGAAATTGTCAGGGATGACCTGTCCCAGGACGCTATCGCAGCTGTCTTCGAGAAAATTGCTCTGCATTCAGGAGCTACCAACAGTTGGTATGAGGTACAAAAGTCTACTACAAGGTAGAATTCGATAAGTCTCACAGATTTTTACACGAGGGCTGGCAAACGTTCAGCTGGCGGTTTGGTAGATGATATCCAATTATATATTTTTATCTTCGTATTCATTTTGAATTATGCACTCATTTTTAGCTACCTTAGTAATATGTAGACACAACTATATGCAGGACGACCAGTAGGATTTTGGAAAATTGTGAAATACTTAGATCTATTAAGCCGCTCATCGAAGATTTTCGACCTTAAAAATCGTCCACGTCCACCAACGAGCGATACTATTAGAATACCCCTCCGTTTGAAACGTAGCTTTAACAATATACCCTTGCTGACTGTCTAGTCTTCTTGCTTTCCCTGATTAGAAGCGAATACGTCGTGGGGAGGTCTGTGTCACGACACGAAATAGGCTCGTGGAGAACTTAGAACATTTATGGGGTAGTAACTGTGACAACCACGTAGACCTCATTGACAATCTATTTTCTTTATCAACTACTTGTATTACTCCATTCTTGAAACAGCTCTACCCCTAAACCTAATCTGTCCTTTGCACATAACGTAATTTTAGTTTTCAAATCGCCGGATATTGCCGGTTTACCGGGTTCACCGGTTTGCCGTGTTTTGCGCTGATCTTTCTCGTCGAGATTAAGAAAATATGAGATACAAATGCCCTATGCCGCCAGAAGATGCATTTGAATCTAGATCTTAAATGGTAACTGCAATAGCAGTGCAAGTAATAACAGAAGTAAGTTAGCCCCTGTTACGTTGCATGGGTGGAATCATGACCGGCCCTCCGGTTGTTTTCTGGTACTTTGTACCTTCCTTTGCCCTACTCTACTAATATCGTTCTTTCTCCACCGAAGTTCGCAGCGACTACGGGTTACTGGCCGGCAAAGGAAGAAAACTCACGGAGCTTCAGGTAGTGAGTTGCTCAAGTCCTGTATTGCATGGAGTCTTGTCTTTAGAGGCGTCAATTGCGTTATGCAACACATCGTTTTCTTCTTTTCCTCGATTATATCGCATCACAGCTTCTTCATCCTTCCCTTATATGAGACTCTCCAGTTCTCACTGTAAGCTGAGTCTACTATACACCCTTTTATCCCCGCATCTTGAACCCTCACCTACCCATCAGTCCATGGCATCAAGCAGGCTGACTCAAATAGGAGCAAAGACACTTGTTTACCTCAGCCCAGTCTATTGTTTTGTTATATCTCAACGTTCTTTTCTATATTCATTTAGACGGCTTAGGTAGGTGAGGCAGTAGCTCCGTTCAGCTCACAGCCCTTACAAGGAGAAGGAATATCTCATTGCGGCTTCAAATGCCGATGCCTATGTCAGCAAGAAATGCATCCTTCATCCAAGGCGCAAATCGAGTCGCCCAGCAGTTTGAATTTACTAAGGAAGATGTAAGGAGGACAACAAAATTATTTCTAGAGCAAATGGGTAAGCCTTTGTCTGTTATCTTCTTTATTCCAATTTCAATGCGTACTCCTACTTTCGTATTCACGTGCTTATACTATTGCAGTGGAGGGTCTGGAGCAAAATGGGGCCAATATCAGTCAAATACCGTCATATGTGACCACCCTTCCAAACGGCACGGAGAAGGTATGTGAAAGTTTCTGCTCTCCACTGAATCCTAAATGTCCAGAAGCAGGTTAGCTAATCCCCATTCGTCTGTCTAAAAAGGGTCTTTGTCTAGCTGTTGATGTGGGTGGCACCAATTTTCGCGTCTGTTCTGTTCAGCTCCATGGGGATAGAACATTTTCCCATATACAGACCAAGGTCGTCATTCCTCCTGAGTTACGAGTAAGCGATACAGCTGAAGAATTATTTGCCTTCTTCGCCAAACAAATAGAGCTCTTCCTCAGAACATATCACAGCGACCATCTTGAGGCACATTTTGCATCATCAGAAGCCGCTCCATCTACCAGTGGGTGCACACAAGGCTTTCATCGATTGGCATTTACCTTCAGCCATGCGATTGACCAACAAGGAATCAACAAAGGTTTTTTGATTAGATGGTCCAAGGGATTCAGTATTCCAGCTGCCGTGGGAAGGGACGTATGTTCTCTGTTACAAGATCAGATAAAGCTGTTGAATTTGCCCGTCCTTGTGACTGCACTGACGAATGACACCGTCGGAACATTGATGGCACGGGCATACATGTCTTTAACCGAGACACGACCGATATTGGGAGCTGTTTTTGGTACAGGAACGAACGGAGCATATATTGAGAAGCTGGAGAATATTCGCAAGCTAAAGCTCGTCAATACAGACGTGCAATTACAGGATTCAAGAGAGATGATCATCAACACGGAGTGGGGCTCTTTTGACAACCAACTGAAGATCCTCCCGAGCACAGCCTTTGATGACACGTTAGATATTAACTCTGTCAATCCAGGTTATGAGTTATTCGAAAAGAGAATCTCCGGAATGTATCTTGGCGAGCTCTTACGCTTGGCAATTCTCTCCATCATTGAGATTTCTCCGGGTACAGACTCTGTCATAAGTACATCTACTGAGAAACACGTTTTTGGCGAAAACTATAGCGATAGTAACACCATGACTGTTGAAGAAACTTCGCCTATATATACACAATGGGGCCTTGATACATCTCTTCTATCTACCATGGCCGCCGATAAATCTCCAGATCTGCAACTCATCCG
Source organism: Coleophoma crateriformis (assembly GCA_003369635.1). Taxonomy (NCBI): domain Eukaryota; kingdom Fungi; phylum Ascomycota; class Leotiomycetes; order Helotiales; family Dermateaceae; genus Coleophoma; species Coleophoma crateriformis. Next base: position 30,957 of record PDLN01000028.1, read on the forward strand.
TCAAGAACTCGCCGTCTCCGTCGGAATCAAGAACGTCAATATCGAAGATGCGCAAATATTAAAGTCTCTGGCACGAGCAATCAGCACACGGGCCGCACGTCTTGCTGGTGTTGCAGTCGCAGCTGTAGTTATCAAGTCAGAGTGTATAGCACCACAGGTCGCTGCACAATGCTGCGAGGATTCCAGTCGAACTAAATTCGATCTTCCGGCTTTCGTGCCTGGGAAACTAATCCGCATCATTAAAAGGTGGGCGAAGAAACTTCAACGGTATCTGCGTGGGACCAAATCAGAATTGAAGTCCGCAGCTTTGGACACGACTCCACCACTGGCCAGCAACTCGTTACTCAAATGCCAAATCAGCGACCGAGTCAGTAGTAGCGGCACCAGTACTGGGAGCGACGTTGAGAGAGCGGTAGATATTGGCGTCGACGGCTCCCTTGTCGAACTGCACCCGGGCTTCAAGGATGAGCTGCGTGGTGCTCTGCGCGATGTGGAGGAGATTGGCGAGGTTGGGGAAAGTCGCATTACCATTGGAATTGCGAAAGATGGAGGCGGCATTGGAGCGGCACTGGTAGGGCTGCTGGCGGAGCAACAGCAGCAGCGGCGGTTTTGAAAATAAAGAGTTGAAAACCACAACGGAATTGAAGATTGGGTTCCTTTGCCGGCGTTAGCTTAGGTTTGGGATTCGTCTTCTGCTGGATCGATATGCATACAAATATTTATCTAACACTGTATCCTAATGGTAGGTTAACGATACGTACTATATACTAGAATAAATACGATACTACCACTTGACCACTTGAGTTTTCAGAATACTATCTTGCTGAGCGTTAAGCTTTCCTGTATGAAACTAGAGAAAAAAATCTAAGATCGGACAGTTTGCTTTCGGGATTCAAGATATGTCCCTGTTCTCGTGATACTTGCACCAACTCCTACGACCAAGGGCGACGTAAAATATCGTAGACAAGGCATGCAGACTTGATGTCTGAGGCGGATTTAATGATAGATGTTGTTAGAAGACTCGAAAGGAGGTGAAACCTTTCTATGGCATAGCCGGCGCTGGCTCCTAAGGCAAGTTTAGTCGCGTGGTTGATGAGTTGATGCATCAGTTACCGTGAATGAGGCCTCTCTGCGGACCAAGATGGGGAGTCGTGGCAAATGCTGCGTTGCCCTGAATGTACATTGTTCCCCTGGGCGTTGGTAGGTGCCAGTCGAATACTGCCCATTTGTCAGGTCCGTCGATGAGTTTGAAAGCAAGGCAATAACAAGGACGAAGATACAGTGGATCAATGAGGATGATGGTATGCTCTACCTCTATCTACCGTAATCATCTTGGAAACAATATGGTCGTAGTCCGCGAGATCTCAGAGCACGACCTCGCGCGACGCTGACACGATCCGTTGCTAGTATGACCATGGCGGTCCCGCAGCTTCTTTGAAGGCAGCAACATTGAGCAATATGCCCAACGGATGGCGAAGGTGACTCGCTCTCAATACGCGTGGTCATCTCCTTAGGTAAAAGGGAAAATATTTCTGGAAGCTGGTTGGCTACGTGTTATGGTTGATCTAATAGATCGAAAAGAAGCGCATAACGTATAGGAGAGGAGGGCAAGAGAAGCACTGACGTTTACCCAAAAGACAAAAGGGTAGTTATGAACTTTTGTATTCGTGGTAGCAGCACACAGCGGCATATTAGCTAGGCGTCGTATCATATATTGTCCTTATAGAAACGCATTAACTAGAATCGTATCTACTTCCTCGTATTATCCGACCCTAAACCCTTGCTGCAAGCTATCTCTTAATCCTAGCTCTGTTAGCTATCTTTCCTGTTGGGCTAGCAACAGCTACACTACCTAATTTCCTGTTCTAAACACTTAGGTATAGGTAATAAGTACCTCGCTAGAGCTTGGAAGAGTAACAGACATTTGAAAGGTTTCGATGATAGTCGCACCGGTAACGCCAACAGTACCAGCCGAAGTCAGAGCCGAAGCACCTGTAAACTCGAAACTCCCGAAATCACTAGACGCGTCGTCCTCCTCAAGGATCCACTTAGCGCTGATCTCTTCGAGGGCGCCCGCCGAGGCTTCGTTTGTGAGGGTCTTGGTGACGGTGATACCTGTAGTAAGATTTTCAAGTACGGCAGTCCCCGCAGTCTTGGAATTGGCAGTCATTATCAATTTGATCACGTCCCCAGCAGCAATTGTGATACCGCTGAAGTCGTAGGAGTAGTCTGGATACCACTCGTACCAAGCATCGTAGCTGTAAGAGTCGCCAGACTTAGTCCAGTCAATACCAGCTTGGAAAAAAACATCGTGGGAGTCTATGGTGAGTTGGTAAGCGATAATAAAATAGAATGAATAAATACAAATGCTCTTAAGGGATAAGAGGTTATCCTGCAGGGTAGGCTTTGAAATAAATAACATTTGATGCTTACATCCATCAATTCCGACCCGTGCAGACCCGGATCCATTGGTTGAAGGCCCGGGCACCGTGAATGTACCAGTTACGGAGGTAACACCTATTGATTCGGAAGTATTAGGTTATGGATTAAGTTCTTAGAGGACCGAAGGGAACAGCTACAAAGAACATAATTGGAAGTCTATAACTCACCAGTGGTGATCAAGGCAGCACCGGCCCAGTTAGAACTATACACAACATTGGTAGTTTCGTTGATAACATGAGCTGAGCCCTCGATATATTTGTTGGGCTGGCCATGAAGACGAGTAGCCTCGCGACGGGCAGCTCGTTTAGCAGTATGAGGACTAGTCTTGCTATTATTGTATGTTTGGTATAGTGTTAAAAACTGAGTATCATGTAGGGAAGATAGTTCTGTACACGGGTTCTCTCCTAGGGTCTGAATTGGAATGACTTACGCAGCAATTGCAAGACCTACAAAGACCGTGGAGGTCAGAATACTAATGAACTTCATATTAACGTGAAGAGGTGATTACAGGCGGAAAGTAGCTGAAGGTAAGGTTTCCGAGGCTGGAAATGCTAGAGTTCGAGGATCGAACCTGAAAATAGAAAGATTACAAGATTATTCTTGATATATTCTTACAAAAGTCGTTAGAGTTATATCGTGATTTAATATTACCTTACATGTCGTTATTCTAGGATGTTCTTATTCGTGAGAGCGCGAGCTTACAACCATCCACCTTCTAAATTCAGCAAGTCTACTATCTGGACTCATTTCAAAGAAAGATAAGTGTTAATATAATTATTCCACCACCAATGTAACCTTGTGTCACGTGAGTCGCATGGGGGTGATACTTTCATGGAGTATCACCCCACTCTTAATAGATTAACAACATACAATTACAACCACATCGCCGACATCGCATTAGTACACAATAAGTGATACATGATGTATGTTGACACAGATTTACCGACAGGAAGAGACAACTTGAAAATAGTAGCAGTCTATCCCTTCCGGCCTCTTTTAATCAAGTTTTACAGATACTGAGTCCCTGAGCCCTAGAGTAGAGAGTATGCTACATCAGGCGAATTCTCAATTTTGCAAATGATGCTATATTGGATAGAGGGTTGCTGTTATCCCTGCTGCTAGAACGTGTAAGGTATACAACTCCTTCAGTGTGGCGTTGCTATAAGTTTCGGAGAAATGCTAGGTCCACCAACCACATTCGCATGTTACTTGGATAACAACTACTGTCGAAACAGCAAAAGCTTGATATAGGGCACGTTTCATGGGGTGGTCCAAGATCATATCGTATATAGTAGCTTTAAATGTCCAAAGAAGGTAGATTGATAGCACTTCGAAACGCTACTTACATTTGGGTGCTGTTTGGCTAAAATGGAGCTTAGGAAATCGCAAGAAAGAGCTGTTCTAGCGATATCTACACGATATATCAGAGAAGTACTAGTATCGGCGGGTTATTATCCGCTTCATATAACCAGGCTCATCTAATCCTGGTTACTGTTGCATTATAGCGTACATATAATGGAAAACAAGCTCGGCGAGTGGATCTGATCGGCTCGTCTCGCAGTCAAGCTTCTTTAAAGACCTTCCCAATCGATGAGTCTCCCGAACATGCTAGGGAAAATCATGTAATTGACCTTCTATAATAGAGAAACTTGATATGCAATAAGAGAAGTAAAATATACAACGTAGAGGATCTTGCAGCCACCACAAGAAAAATCATGAGCTAATATTCATAAATATAAGGATACCAATATTGCATTAGATGATTAGCCGTGGCTCGCTCCAGTGTTTAGCTATCTATCTAGTTATTCATATGCTTCGGCTAATGAGTGTCGTTATCGCATATACGCCTGATGGAGCCTTGGCTATATCCACAATCTTGATCACTTAGCTTCGCTCACTTTGGCACCTTCTGGCTCATCATCTAAGGCATTGATCTCTGCCAGACTACAAGAGAAGTGCCAGAGCATCTGTCTGAGGAACCTTGAAACTCATGTATTGCAGAGCGGACGGGATACCAGTTCTCGTCTGCTGATGCTGGTATCCCGTCCGCTGATGATGCTTGTACTTTTGATTGCTGTGTGGCGGGGTGTAAACAGGCCGTTTTCTTCCATCTCTTTTTGGTAAAGGCATATTTGAAAGTTCGACGTGTGCGTAATAATCCTAATGTCGGATTCCATGGAGCTGAAGGACTGTGGCTTCTTGTAGCTGTCGCTATACCAACGAGGAAAGTGCCTCCAGGCAAATATCAACTGTCTGCATGGTTCTACGAGCATACGAAAGACTTCCAATGACCAGGAGATTCAGCAAGACCTGCCTGCGAGATCGATCAGAAAATGAGTTTGCATTGCCGCACCTGAATCATTTGCACGACCCTTCGTTGAGATGGAACAGGAATAATCTGAGCCTTAACTTGCTTCGCTGAAAGTGACAATATATTCCGCCGGTACACCTACTATAATACGGAGTGTGATGAAAGAAATTAACGTATTTATGAGCGAGTAGTTCTTAAGTACCATTTCACAGACATTTTTGTAGCTTGGTCTCGAAATAAGTGAGCGAAGACGAGTCAGAATAACCCGGAGTATATCAGGATGACATAGGGTGACAGAGCAGCGATAGAAGGTGCTTGCGGTACCCGCATATTCATAAGGTTCTGGGAAGCTGGCTAATTCTTCCCTCTGACATAACCCATCTTAAGCACCGGAGATTCCATGAACTTTTCAAGATCATGAACGAGCAGAGAATTTTTCCTTGACATCTCAACCTCAGCGCCTCCCCTTGTAACCAATTCGGCATCATAAACCGAAATGGCGTCAGGTTGTGACCTGCCTCCCTTGATATCCAGGATGGCCTTTCGCAAGTTTGTGACATCTGCAATACAATGGTTAAGGCCCTGGCCACGATCTACACAACATATGTTAGCATAGCTCATATCTAGACCAAGTCTACTCACGAGGTGGAAGAGGATGAGCAGCATCTCCCGCTAAAGTGACAGTCCCAGCCTGGTTATCCCAGGGAACAGTGACCCAATACGCTACGTTATTTGGTGTCACTTCTGTCCCCTCTGGGATCCAAAGGAGGGAAGATTTCCATGGATCCACCAAAGATAGAGCAATTTCCTTCAGCTCAGCAAGACCCTCAGCACCGCCCTTGTGCTTCTTCCCATCATCCATCCAGGTCGGCATGACTTGGAAAGACCAAGTCTCGGGCTTATCAGGATCCGGCACGTCCTGAACTAAAAAGCTTCAGTCTATAAGATCTTGCGTGCGGCAGGCACACCCACTTGATGTCCATACAGATAATCCCCGGTCAGGCTGCAATGCGACTGTGTTCACTGGATGAAGACTTCTCACTTTCAGAGCCCTTTCAGCATTGCCGTAACAAACATTCAGATTATACAAGATAAGTCCTACTTGTTGTGTGGCTGCCTTCTCGCCGAGTAATATTTGACGTACTTTTGATTGAGGCCCATCGGTCCCAATCACTATACTGCCCTTTTCAGCTCTACCGCTGGCGAAAGTGACAGTGACACCTCCATCTGCGTGTGAGATGGCCTCCAATTGCTGCCCAAACTATAAAACTGTGAGTTTAAGGTATGGAGAGCTACAATCTTTCGTACCTGAATGTCAACCCCCTCCCGTAAGAGGGAGCGCATTTTGCGTCTGGACACACGAACATTATTTCTCATGGGGACTTCCACGATATGCTCTCCAGTTTTTCCGTTATAAAAGGGAACCGTATAATCCTCGGCCTTGATGGAGTTCACCCACGGGTCGACTTGAGCTTCTGAGAGTCGGGCCAGCAGGCTCGGGGGTAGTAATCGGTCCAGCATGGGCCGTGACCAATGAATGGACATACCCCATTCCCTCGTCCGATTAAGCGCAGTAGGGTCTTCGGTGTCAAAAATCGAGTAACTTATTTCCGACTTCCCACGTCAGCATCTCCTGGAACCTGCCGGGGAGAGGATCCGACGAACCTCCTGCAATGCTTGAGCAAGCAACAGACCGGTCACCCCTACGTTCAGATTAGCTGTAGCACGTTCCAGGGGGTGGCAGGAGGCGCTACCAGCGCCAATAATCAGGACATGGAAGTCGTCGCGGCTTGCTGACGGTGCGACGGCGGTGGCCATGATCGTTTTGTCTGATCTATGGATATGCTACTTTGCCAAAGCGATGAGAAAGAATGCAAGTAGCTGTAGTTTCGGACGGTAACGGGGAATCTGGCAGCCACAATTATGTAGGCGCTGTCGCACTGCAGCGACTCTGCACCTGGCCTAAACCGCCGACAAATGCACGCCTATCACCAGAGTCCCACAAATCAAGCATCATCCGCCGCCGTCCAATAAATAACACCCATCATACGACGAATCGCACCCGGACCAAGCGGCGACCCCTCCCGTCCGATCTCTGGGTCCTCCGCTGGATGGTAGGAACTACCTTACGCTTTGCACAGCGGGTGACGTTGTTTGATTTATCATTCTTCTTTCGGTGCTTAGAGCGAATCTGATCAGGTGGGATTTCCAGCTCCGTTGTTCGACGACATCCCGAGCCATGGGAGACGGCGCTGAGAGGACCAAACAGCGCGAGGAGAGCGCAGACAATGTGCCCCCGACAGCCCCGTTGGGGACGACTCCACCGCTGGACGGAGCGCAGATCGCACCGCGAGCCCCACCGACGGCATCATCAGCGACCACATCAAATGCGGACGATGCTGATCGTGATGGCGATGACGATGGTGGCAATGAGCGTGATGGCGATGTGAGTATATTACGATGGAGACTGGAATCCGCCTTACTTACCTAGACACAAGGCACAGAATAGCGACTTCCAGTTTGAAGGGGACTCGGCTTATGGTGGTGATTTGTGAGGACAGCCACTTCCATCGTCTATGCCATATTCAGATCTAATGAACTATTGTAGAGGTAGCTCGTACGCATCATTAACTTCAGAGGCACACGGATTCGTCTTTGAAAATGGTCGGAGATATCATGGTTACAAATCTGGACGTGAGTAGTGCTATCTTGATCTGGCTTGTTTTGTTGACAAAGTATCCGCAGGATATATGTTGCCTAATGATGAGGTGACTTGACCCAGAGTATTCAACTTTCCATCAACTAATGGAGTTCCACCAGAATGAGATGGAGCGGGAAGACATGAAGCACCACATTACTATGTTGCTGACAGAGGGTCGACTCCATCTATCACCAATAGGGCCAAGTCCACAGAATATCCTTGACATAGGCACCGGCACAGGCAAGGTCTGGATCCCTGCTATCGAGTATATTCTAACGTTCAAAAGGAATTTGGGCCATTCAAATGGGTGAGGGTCTTGTATCTTCTTGACAAATAATATAACTAAGAGTTGCATCGAGCCGATGCATACCCGTCAGCAATAGTTCTTGCAACTGACTTGAGGTGAGTCTAATATGTGATTACCTTTTACCGTATAGGCTAACGATTTAGTCCCATTCAACCACTCTGGTCCGAAATTAATCCAATCCAAGTTGCCCTGCAGAAGTACTTACAGATCTTAGGGTTCCTCCGAACCTTATATTTGAGATTGATGATGCCGAAGATGACTGGTTATACAAGCCAGATACCTATGACTTCATTCACTGTCGATATCTTTTCCATGGTATTAGGGATTGGCCAAGATTGTTGGATCAAGCGATGCAGTGGGTGATTTCCTTGGTTCTGCAGCAGTATTGTACTTTGTTCTTTAAATTATATTAATTGCCTTTAGGTTTCTTCGACCCGGAGGATGGCTCGAACTGGTTGAACTCCATGTAGTTCCCAGTTCCTACGACAATACTCTCCCGCAGGGTTCGCAAATTATGGAGTTCTATAAAGTACTCGCTGAAATTGGGTCTCGTATTGGTATCGACCTCGCCATAGCGGAGAAGTATCCTGAGATGATGCGAAAAGCTGGACTTGAAGAAGTTGAAAGTGAAGTTTTTGACCTGCCGATGGGAGATTGGATGCAGGGAAGACGGATGAAGGAGGTCGGCAGATTTCAACGATATCAGATGACCACAGGTCTCCATGGTATTTCTTTTGGCTTACTAACTAAAATGGGTGGTTGGGCTCCAGAGAAGGTTGAAGTTTTTCTAGCGGGTGTAAGAAGGGAAATGAACGATAGGAATGTTCATAGTTTGTATAAAGTGTAAGTTTCCTGGCCAAAATCAGCCTTCCCATGTATAGCTTTATAACTGAACTTCAGACATTTTGTGTACGGTAAAAAGCCTGGGCATTGATAATGACTTTAACGATCTATGGATTTTGGTTAACTACAGTTGTTATATATCTTTACCGCGAGATGGAAGCTAATCTGTAACATATTTCAAACAGATACTATCTGTATTCTGGATCCTTATCTTCAAGCAAGAGAAAAACACAATGTTAAGTAGATAAAATTGACTATACCAGAGCTCCTGTTTCGTTTCTGTAACCTGTCGGGATCAAGGCCGTGGTTCCCATATACTAAGTTGTCCGCTTAGTACTTAACTATAAAGGCATCCGCTATACGTTAATGAAGCTTTCCAACCTGGCTATCAAAACTTAAATATGAAGAATGATCCCTAAATAGTACCAGTTTAGATACTACGGTACCAAGTATCTCGAAGAAATTGACTTCGACTGTCTATTGATGACGGATACGGAAATCATCCCTTAGACTTCTTAGGATCTCTATAGGAACTATCGTAAGTCGAGTAATAGGAGTAACCGTTCTTCAAGGGGTTCCAAGAATCGGATTTAAGATGCAAACCGAAAGATATTACGGGATTGGGAGGAAAAGGAAAAGTGTACTACTAGATATGATCCAGTACAGATTTTCAAGATCAAGGGACAGGTAAAAGGTTAATTGTGGACTGGATAAAGTTATTCTTCAAAGTCGGTGCTTGGACGGACGAGATTAAACATGTTGACGATAGCCGCCTATTGTGATCTTCTTTGAAGCGGCCAAACCGAATTCGTTTAAAACTACATCGCCTGAGGAGTATGTGAAGTTACTGGAATTCAGAAAGGATGATACCTTAACAAAGCTGTTGAGACAGACGGAGATATTCTCTGCTGACGATCGAAGCATTATGTTGTAGTCAGCTAAGTCATGAAACCTGGGTGGTGCAACCCATGGTAAATTTCTTTCAACGCACTTAGACCACTGATTCCCATTGTTCCTAGTATATGAAGAGCATCGCGCGCCAGCCCTGCGAAGATTCCATGTCATTTTTATGCTTGATCTGATCCTACTGTTCATGGAGCTGGTCTCCCCTTGCACGATATTATGAGCCGTGCTGCGATAGATTTCTCATCTCCATTTCTATCATAGTCTGACTAAATGTACAACCTCCATTACCAACTTTCCACTGTATCTACCTCATATCACCAAAATCTGTAGGATCTTTGTTCTTCAGCCGCAGTGGGCAACCTACCAAACGTGAATACCGCCTGCTTTCATGCCATATATTTAGATCGAGGGCTTAGAAGCACATACTCAGACTCCGAGGATCTCCGTCTTCTAGGTACGTTAAGAGTCAAGGTGGATCTTTTCTTTTTCGGTGCGCTTTCGAAGCCTTGCCGCGCGTTTTCGAATCCTTGAAAGGGAAAACCGATTATTTGCTGATACTCAGAATAAGAGCTCGCTATACACGCAGACATTAGCTTGTGTAAAATAATAGCACAAGTGAAGCGAAAGAAAATGTACTGGGTATTTACATCGTGAGCCATCGAGCGTAAGCTGGAGTGGGGGCCGAGGCGAGGTCAAAGCTCTTGAACACAAGGTAAAGATCTTCCATAGGACTTGTATGAATACAAGATCTGCCCCTAACCCTATGATACTAAAGAATCAGCTAAGAATAATTGGTATACCGTAACAAGTAACATTAACCAGTCGTCAGCACTGAGATCTTTCCAAGACTTTTGACGTAGAACTCGAGTTGTTCTGTCTAGAGTCAGCAACAGCGGACCCTCAATCTGGCGACGAACATTCTTGTAATCACTACGAGTATACTTGTCGCATACCAAATACAGCTTTCTCGAAGAAAGTCATCCGCCGTTGATACTCCCATTGTACCAAACGTACTTTGGCAGAATGATTGAACGAACCAGGAGATACAAAATTCGACGACGAGAGATTCCAAAGACCAGAGAAGTTTTAAAATATTGTAAAGATTAGATTGAGGAATGAATGATCAAAGGTGAGTCTAAAGGCGACTCTCAAAAAGTCAGACCGAACGCGGCACCGGAAGTCATTATAGTCAACCACAACCAACCACATTCCTAAAGCTAGGTCACTCCTAGTTGATCTGACAGCCCCGCATTGATGATCTAACTATAATCAATTCAGAAACTATGCTGTCTACGGTTCTATACAGAAAAGTACTGAGCCCTAGTGATATAGACGTTCTCCAGGGTGGACTATCATGAAACGAAAAGGTATATTCACTACATTAAGGTTTGAAAGCGAGCTGCAAACAACGAGGAGCTTGATGGATTATTTCATCAGGGTCTATAAATCAGCTTGACGAACAAACAGCTTGAGAATTTAGAGAACATTTCCTTTACTTATCATGCTGTTTTCTTTTTATAGCCAAAACAGATGTTCAGTGGTTACACTGACACTCTAATCACAACGTCTCCAATGAAAAAGAATATAATCGTGTCTTGAAACCAAGCCGTCTTCTTCATAACAATTTCTATTAAGCTAACATCGATGATATAACTAATGTTGTAATATCACGGGTCGTATGGAACTCATCGGATAGTTGTTGTCATGACCGATATATAACTGACTGCCACCTCTGAATGAAAATGCGGGACACTTGAAACTTGGTATCACATGTATATCGCTAACTCAAGTTAATATTATCGTAGTCACGCTGTATACCATTGAACAGAGCACGCTGGCCCTCTAATTGAGCGATTGTCTTGGGTAGATAACATGGCATGGGACGACTAGGTTACTGGATTATCAATAGGGGATTCGAACGTGTATACTATACAGAGTCGGAGAAAATGACAGGATAGGTTGGATTCGTGGTTAGGATTTTGCTTGGATGCTTGTTATTACGTCTATAAATATCATTCAAGGCTGCCGTTGATCGTCCTAGAATTGAGAGGAAGGAAAAGTGTTTTAATGTAATTCACTAAGTTTCCACTAGTCCAGACCGTTCGCATGACCACTCTCTTCTGCCTCTAGTGACTATTTCCTTCCGACAATGCTAGTTTGGCATGAAGCAAGAATTCACGCCTACTTCGCAGCCGCCGTTAGCAGCCGCAATTCCTGCCCCTGCTATGTACCACAATTCTAGGGCAGAAATTATGTCCTTCGAATGATAAATATAATAGTAACGTATAGGCTTAGTCCAGGAATAGGGTATGTGTGTTCCTTTTTAGCCAAGTATTCTTCGGATTTGAGGTCTGCACGTATGATTTGGAAAAAGCGTAATCTGTTTTGCCAATAACATGATACTCTTCAGTTTCCTACCTGGATACCGGAAAGCCTTGTTTCATTGCTTCCGTTATCCCTAAACTTCCCGTTTATCTCTTTGATTGCGCTTGCTCACTGATCGCCCATTCGTAACCTCATAGATCTTTGACCTCCTTCCGAGGGGCTCGTCGAAGCGAAAATGGACGTGCATGCCTCGGACCAAGCCACATTGTCCTCGAGTGGCTTCTGTTGGCGCATGAGCACTCGTATGAAATGTCTCAAAGGCCGTGTAGTTAGTCTTGCAATAGCAGTATTGAACTGCTTCCTTGTCCTGTCTGCTCGGAGTTCATAAGCTGACTGCCTTCCCTGCTCTTTCGCTATACTTTGCAAAAGGAAACATGTTGGTCATGTCTTTACACAAGCAAATGAAGATGAAGAATTTCACTTTGCGAGCAGTCATTACCATCGCTACGTATGGTATGAACCCACTTGCTCGTCGATTCCACTAATGCCCCATTGCCTTCCGCACTCCACAAAACAACGAACTAAACTCAAACAGCCATCACAACTCAAGCTACAGTGATATACAACCCGTTGAGCTCGGGTCCCTCTTACCAGCTGTCAATACCAAAATCAACGGCTTCGGCTGGAAGCGGTAATATCTACTTCCAACTTAAAGCACCTACAACTTACCAATGGGTTGCTCTCGGAATTGGAAGCCAAATGACGGGTTCGAATATATTTGTAATGTATGCAGACGGCACTGGGAACGTGACGGTCAGTGCACGTACTGCTACTGGGCGAACAGAACCAACAGTAGATTCTGCACTCCACGTGCAGTTGTTGGCAGGGAGTGGCATATCTAGTGGTATAATGACCGCTAATGTTTTGTGTAAGTTCATGAACTCTCCCAGTGCTTGGAAGATTTGCCGTATTTACATATGCCCTTGTTCTTCGTATACCTTACCTATTTTTGGGTATTGCACTGAAACTATAATGAGGAAATGCGCAACTCTCAAATAAAGAGCCTGACATTTCTATTTCAACGATGAATAGGCACCTCTTGTACACTCTCTAGTACCACATCCAGTATATCGCCATGGATAGCGGCATGGAAAACGGGAAGTGCCTTGAACAGTCCATCCATGTCTGCAAACATCGCCCAACACGATAGTAGCTCAACTCGTCAATTCACATTCGATCTCACCCAGGCAACCATAGCAACTGATTCAAATCCATTCTTGGGAGCAACAGATGCTACAGCTTCTGGGTCATCTACAAGCTTGTTAAGAGCCATCATCACCGATTATGACAAGGCACACGGCATCATCATGGGTGTCACTGTGGTGTTACTCTTGCCTCTGGCTGCCCTCCTCATGCGCGGCGGTATGCTTTGGCTTCATGCTACGCTCCAAATGTTCAATCTAGTACTACTCGTTTGCGGTCTCGGTATTGGCGTCAAACTAGCACAGATGGAGGGGTATATAGTATCTCGACAGATATCGAGGAATACGGTCGCAAACCCTTCTGTCGGTTCTTCCGCTACAGCCACTTCTGCTTTCGGTGCTCGCCCTACCTTTTTTACTGGCACTGGCATTCCAACTTTCACTTCTTCTCCGTTCGGTCCCCCTACTGGCTTTCCAAATCGTCCATTCGTTAAGCGTGCGGTTCTCCCGGGTCAGGTTCTGCAAGGTGTCGGGTTTACACATATCGTCTTCGGTATAGCCCTTGTCGCCCTCTTCCTTGTTCAACCTATTCTCGGCTTTATACACCACCATCGGTTTGCGAAAACTCAACAACGTGGTTTCTTTGGTATCGCCCATCAGTGGTACGGCCGTATGTTAATGGGTCTGGCTATCATCAATGGTGGTCTAGGGCTGAAACTCGCCGGGAATTCGATGAGTGGTTCTACCGCTTACGGCATTCTTGCTGGTATAGTAACCCTCTTCTATCTTATTGTATTGCTCTTTCTAGGCAGGGGAAGGAAGACCATGCAAAAGGATAGTATAGCAACCACAAATCCCACTAGAACTAGAACGGCTCTTATCTAGTGTTGCTCATCATTGTATTATAAAAGAACTAAGCTGGACTTTGCTATTCTTAAGAGCGTAAGGTATAACACAGATATGAGGACGTAGTAGAAAATCTGTATCCTGTACATATGATTGTTTTGAATGAGGAAATTGAGTGTATCCAAACCGTTATGATGTGCATACTTCTATGATGACGTTATAGCCGCAATTCTGATAGCAGTTCAGGGCGACCTTTGTATGCAGTACAAGTATATCGGATTGAAAAGTCGGACAACCACGGTTCCGACAGTATCTCATTAGATACAGTGCTATCCATAAAAAGCATTAGTACGTAATCTTTATTCTGGAACTTTAAAGGGCATAGAAGTGATTGGGAAACGATGCAACTAAGAATAAATACAGCCAGAGCCACACTCTGAGATACTTAGTTTCACTCCCATTTCAACGTAAGCTCAGTAGTTGAAACGACTTCGCGAAACACTACCTAGATTCTGAAGATGGTCGCAAAAATTTAAATTGGTTCATGGCCAATCTTTTTCATGATACTGTCGGCCCCGGCAAGTGTCATTAAAGCTCAGAATATAACGAGTGACGCCTTCTTCTATGGGCAGTCACCGATAGTCTACCTAGCACCTGAGTTCATGTTCCATTGTGATGTGAAGTATTAGTGTTGTAGACCTGATATTGGCCACGTTTTCCCGCCTACAAAGATTTTGGCTGACATGACCCAACGTAGCTCTAGGAGTTGGTCTCGGAGATTGGCTTCAGCTTATGGCAAGGCAAAAGTGTCGCAAATGACCACGGAAGAAAAAGTAAACAAAATCTTTGTGAGCTTTGGAAACATTCTAATCATCGATCTAAGATAAATCTAAAAGATAAATCTAACAGCCCGGCGGACAAGTGGCGCGGTCCTATTAGTCGCCTCGGGTCTCCGGGGATTTATTACAGGACAACGTTGACGGTATTCACAATAGAGAGTTCAACAATAGATATCCCAGTGGTATTCATGTAGGAGCAAGGTTAGATATTCACCTTGACCAACTAGTTAAGGCCCAGCTGACAAATCGTCTACAAATTAGCTGGAACGAGAGTAAGTTAGAGCTTATGAAAAGGGTTTGCCGTAGCTGGAGAGCATCCAAAAAAACAAGCGTAAATGTTGCTTTGGACTCAGTAGCAGGATCACTTATACGTACAACATGAGGTGGACGTGTCTAGGAAGACATTGGCATTGACCTCTCTCTTTCCGGGGTTACGTCTTCTGATTCATGGGACGAATTGGAAACAAGGAATTTGATGGCGGTGATATATCTCTTAACAGTAGATTTATGCCGCAACTTTCTTTAAGTTGTGAAAAGGTCTTTGAAATGGTTGTTCAGCGTGCATAGCTAAGCATTCAGAAATTGATTTTGCCTATCTAACCTTATTTCGATATTGTTTCTCTACTTGCCAGTTTACTTAAGCAACGAACCAGCGGAAGCCTAAGAGCTCGTGGCTTACGTCCAATCTAATCTCATATCTGTCGGCATGCGCATCCGTAAATCTGTCCCTGAGGGTTACAAGACGGGCTCGGTGTGTTAGATAAAGCGGCCGCTAGCCATTTCGCCTGGCTTAAGTTTGTATTATATCTGCTTATCCATCGCAACTATCACAAACCTTTTCGGTCTTGACATTGTGTCGGCAACTATGGATTTGAAATACAGTATACAGGAACTAGAATATCTACAAAATTCACCCCTAGTATCCAAGCCTCCGGCATTAGCACCAATATTGCAATGGATGCCGTGCGTGTGTGTCAGACTCAGCCCCTTTTGATAGATTTAGGATTCATCTGTATTGACATAGAGTTAGCGACAAAACCCCGAAACCTCGTGATATAAAAGAAGAGGTAATCGATGGGAGAAAGAATGAAGTAGCTACATGATCAAAGCTATACCGGTCTGTGCGACTCTTTGACGGTGTACATTTATATCCGGGCTTAGGCGGTAAGATTCTAAACCACATCACCCGAGATAGGAAAGGCAATAATGATCTTTGCACTCCGGTCTCTCCGATCCTCAGCATTATCCAGCTGAAGCTGTTACCAAATGTTTCTGTTACCGAACCTAGATCTGTGGCTAGAAAGTTATGGCCAGCGACCTTGGACTATGTCACCACTATTCCCGGTCAGAGTGCTCTCTACTGGGGTGCCAAGGAGGAAAATGTTTCTTTGTTTATACAATGGCTAGATGTTCCACACTGGACCAATTTCCAATCGAGTCTAGGAATCGCTCATATTATACAATGGAGGTCCGATATGAGCGACCATATACCGCCAAAACCGAGCGGTTCATATACACAAATGAGGGACATACATGACTATATCATTCCTCCGATATCATACCAATATACTAGTCGCATACAACTTCCATTGAAAGACGCTGTTTCCGACGTAACCTTGTTGTACTTCAAATCAGGTGTTTTCACTCAAGATCCGTTATACTTGACTAAAGATAAGGGGTTTCTGGATCTCAAGATGAAGATCAGAGCTCTCCAAGGGTGCATAGATGCACGTCATGGGTGGAGTATAGAAAGACCAGACGAGGTTATATTGATGATTTGTTCGTTTTGCAGCATCCTTTCTCTTTTAGTAATTTTCCCCTATTGAGGAAGGTACTAACCGTATGGAAATTTCATACTGGCATACCCCAGAGGCTCGGCAGGCAATATCTGACTCTCTAAACCAGATGTTTTGCCTCTTTGCCGAGACACAGAGCTTGGTTCAACAACCATATCTCTCTACTGTTCCATCGTCGACATACGATGTATACCCAAGTAATCATCGGTCTCGGCATACAGAAAGACCCTGGCTGCTGTGTGAAGCCACCACCTTCCAAATCCTCAATGATCCCCTAGTGAAATCTCTTTTTACAAAGTTCTACAGCGAATCTCAGATGTACCTCTCCTCTTTGCAGTGAATTAATATGGAATGAAGACTCTAAAAACTTATGATCTTAGAACGCGATATTCAAGGGCAATCAATATGCTAGGAGATCGCCCTACTGCTGCGAGCTGTTCTTTGTTCGGTTTCTTCAAAAGCGCGCCAGCTACTGAAGTCGAAAATCAGAGATATACGACTGAATTCGTAGGAGTTGTCGTCTGGCAGTCTAGAGAGATGATGCTGAAATGGTATAAAGAATTCGAGGAAGGCAACCAAGTTTATGAAATTTTTGGACATAAGATTGATATGTTGCGATTAGCTTGCCATCAAGTTGGAGATATTCAGACAAGACCTTTAACAATGGAGCTCTAGGTAGAATAAGAACTAGGAATAATACACGAAAGGAAGATATAACTTGGAGATAGAAAGCAGCCAAAATTCAGATTAAGAATTAAAGCAGAATTAAAGCTGCTACAACACCAATAGCATCTATCATAAAACTTCTATGGCTCTCTATTAAGATTACAATTAATGTAGCGAAAGATTGTTCTTATATCTTATTAAACAGTACCCTAGTGAAGCTGGTGGAGATTATACGTCGATTATGCTTCTATGAATGGCCCTTACAACCACTGCCAAGTATTGGCACAAGCTGTCTCCTGGCAAAGTGCTCTGGAACACAGCAGAGCAGGGTAAATAAGCAGATTGCTGATTGGAATGATGACTGAATTGACCTTGACAAATTCTAGGTTAGGAGAAAGCTGTATGGTCTTTATTTGGGGCACGCAATTGTGGTGCCACACTGTTTGTTTTCGATGACAGAGAGGCATTCAATCCACAACGAATTTTAGAAATCCTGAATCGATATCCAATCACTACCATGTGCGCCGCACCTCTTGCCTACCGACAACTTGTTCTTCAGCAATATGTGGAATCTGATAGGAAGAATCCGCCATTGGCACTATCGCATTGTACAGCCGCTGGGGAGGCACTCAATGATGAGGTGATTAGACAGTGGTATAGACTGGCATGGAGATCCATGACGGGTATGGACAGACGGAGATAATTCTGCTGTGCGATAATTTCCGCGGAAACCCCAATCGTCCTGGTTGGATGGGGATACCAGCTCCTAATGTATCTCTCTATGTGATCAAATTTGATGGAGCAGAGAGTGCAGTAGGGGAAGAAGGTGACATTGCAGTATTAACAGGTGACTCAACTCGGAAGGATAACTTCTTTGGTGTTTTTGATGGATATGTGAACGAGGATAACGCAATTAGTCGGCAAGAAAAGTCGTTCATGCACAATGGACAGATGAAAAAATCCTGCCTCACTGGCGACAAGGAAAAAACAGACAAAGATGGATATTTCTGGTTCGTGGGATGGTCAGATGATGATATCAACTCTTCTAGCTATCGCATAGGTTTGTCCACATACAAATATCTCTCTGGTCTGCAAGCTAGTTTAAAGAAGGTTCATTTGAAGTTGAATCTACCCTTAAGATGCATGCCGCAGTGGTAGAGTCTGCAGTTCTCCTCGCAAGATCCGACAAGAGGAGAGGTCGTCTAGGCTTCGTGATTTTAACATCGAAATAAGAAGATATGGATCAGGTTGCATTGACGAGAAATTTGCAATCATTCTGCAAGAAACATTCTGCGCCTTACAAATACCTGCGAAAGGTGCAATTTGTGTCCGGGGCTTTTCTCCCCAAGACTACCAGTGGCAAGGTTCAGAGAAGCGAACTTAAAAAGCTCGAATGGAAGCACGAGCTGAAGGTGAAGCTATAAAATGAATTATATATTCGGGAGTTTCGGTTCATTTTTCGTTGACTAAAAATCGTAATTTTATTCCTCCTAATTAAACCCTACAATATGCTGGCAGCGATAGTCAAATGTGAACTTGTTCCATACACGATTTAAGAAGGAATGGTCAGTACTAGATCTATTCGCCTGCAAATCCAACCATTGAAAGATTTATTCCGCCATCTGCCTAAGATTTTATGCAATTCACATTATCAGAAGCCAATACCAAATGTTCTTCCTCTGCTTATGAACCATTCTTCTATCCTTTCATTTTCTTATTTTGATCAACAGCTGAGCCCTTACTAGCTAAGAAAGCAACCCGAACAATGACTATAAAGGAAGTAAGAGCCCAATTAAACCAATCTTCGTTCCGCCAGGCTGCTAGACTCAAGCGACCCTGTGCCTCTTGCGCAACATAGAACCCTAGAATGAGTTGAAGATCCACAAGCAGGATACCAGCCTGCTGGATCTTCCAGACCCCCAAATCGGCAGTGTACCGTAAGAGAACTGCGCTGAGAAAGGCGATCATTGAATAGAGTCCACCAAGATGCCAAAATACCATGAATTGCTGAGGTACGTAGGTGGAAATCGTCGCTGGGATACCGGTTTCGAGAATCTTGGCTGGCGACGTATACGCTGTGTACGTAGTCATCGCGCTGATGATGGGGTCAACCCATGTGAAAGCAATGCGGTAAAATGGGTGAATTTGGGCCATTTTGGTTTCTTAACAGTGTTGATATTCGGCTTTCAAATGGGGAAGTAGTCAGTAAGTTTCGTGCTATGTGGCAGACCATATACCTACTTCAACTTGGCGTATTGATCTTTAGGTATTTGGGGAAGATGGGAGAGAAGAATAAAACAGAAAAGAAGGAGAGAGAGAACTTCATATAGGAACTTTCTTGACTGGACGAAACGAGCTTGGAGCTAGAGAGGGGCGTAGGCTTATGTCAGACCGGAAGATGACGACCATCTCCGGTTGTATATGGGGTGCTGCTTCTAGGGATATGCCTCGGCATAAGTAGTATTCGGGTTGAATTACGGACACACGTTCAGGATGTGCTTAAAGAATACACACAAGGCAGGGTTGACGGACGACCCAAGCACTGCGTGCTGCTTGGCCCAGCACCCTGCAGTTGAATAGTCTTGTCGAAAGATCGGCGCAGGGAAGATCGCTCAGCCCGAACCACCACCATTCTCCATTGGCATTCTCGGTGTCCTCCATCCCTCCTGTCTCTTGCGAAAGACTTTGCCGCCATCTTCTCGCCTTACTACCAGAGCACCGTTCCCATTCACAACAAATTTGCAGAATCTCTGGGTAAAGAAGAGGTTGTTGGTATACGCATATCCTCCACAGCTCGCGAGAAACCAGTGTGTCAACATATAGTCGATGTATAAATCTAAGAGATCCTTTCTTGAACCTACTTGTTCTCATGTTTTAAAATTATGATATCAAGTCCCTTTGCAGAGCATAGTTCCTTAGGTTGGTACTACATAGTAGATATCGTTGCTGTTGTAGTCTGGTCTACTGTAGACCTCATAACCTCGACTTCGAGTTCTTCTACCCTGACAACATCTTCAACGGCATCAGTAACTACATCTACACCTTCTGCTTCAACAGGGTCTTCAACAGGGTCTTCAGCAGTGTCTTCAACAAGGTCTTCAACAGGGCCTTCAACTGGGTCTTCAACTGGGTCTTCACTGTCGAAGTCAGGAGTGATTGCAATTGCCGTTGTAGTTCCATTGGTGGCAATTCTCCTGCTTGCCTCAGTCTTTATATGGTGGAAAAGAAGACGGATCGTTTACACGAGGGCGGAAGGACATGGGGTAGGACCGAATGAGTTACCGGCTGAATCAATACCAGCTGACTCGGTTGAGCTTTGGGGCGGACGGATGAAGGTACCTGCGACTGAAACTCCCAGCGAGCTCTTCGCACCTCTAACAAGTATACCTGTTGAGCTGCCCATGAAACAGAAAAGAGCGCCAGTAGGCATTGAAGGTATTATAGCAGATATCATGCATATGAAAACAAATTGAGCATTTATGTCACTATGGTAGTTATACTCATGTAGGGCGAAAATGATTTTCAGACAGGCCTAGATCTTCGCAAGGGTTTTGCAAATAAGAGTCATAGCTAACAGTGTTTTATACGTGGTTAAAAGCATTCTATTTTCATTGTTATTGGTAAAGGTAATTGAACGCTTAGGTCCATTGAACGACAGAGGATATCGATTTCTAATTATACCTAAACACCCTAGCCGAAACCCAATTAGTTTAAGAAGCTGGTAACTACAGTACGAGGACGGAAGGGGATCTCAAAAAACGAAAGGAGAAGGATGACCGTCTTTGGCACTAGACGACGTTTATAGAAGTTCTAAACAAGGGCTTCCTTCCACATTCAACGGAGTACCAATATACTTAGGGTTGGGCGTTCCTTGACACTCATGTGAATGTCAAACTCGCATGGAGCGTAAATGGCATCCGACGAAATACTTGTCCACAATCTCAGCGCTATCTTACAAAGCGCTGCAGACAAGGATATACAGATCGGCAAGATGTTTGACATCAACGCCTTGCTGTAGCATGAGGCGCAGGCTGGGAGTAAGAGGATTGGTGTATTTGGTCTGCGGGCTAGGTGCGCTCTGTGACGACATCTATGATGTCGTCGCCAGGCTTTCGCGGCACGAGAAGACAATCTTTGAGTTAGAAGTCGAAGCCTACTCGTGGTGAGATGTAACTACTTATCCAGGCTAGACGCCGTGTTCAAAGTTTTTCCATCTATTTTGTTACTTTGACCTAAGTTATGTAATTTCTCATCCCGACCATTCGGTATGAACTATCAAACAGCCAAGTGCGTGAATCTTCATTTACAATTCAATTTTATATACGAGCCTTGCAATCAGTGATCAGAGCCATCCCCTTAATGCTTTGCATTCAGACTCCTTCTAATGCGGGAATTTATTACATTTTAGGGATACGTAACGCAACATAGTAACTACAGCTGATTCCTGGAAAAAGATGCCGGCCACAGCTCTTGTACCGACATTGCTTTCGTCCTAACCCAAGCTCTCGTGCCAGCCAAGATTCTAAAAGGTAGCGCGTACTAAGTAGCGTACGCTAGATGGTTGACGTTGAGGGACAAATCCCAACCCAACTTCCCATCCCCTCATATGGCAGGTGCTGTTCTCAGTGACTTTGTGATGTAGATGATATCTCACGATTACAAAACCAAGGTATTATTGCTCTCTTACAAATACAAACTCTTATGCCCACGAGAAGTGCTCTGAGTGTAAATAAACACCGCCCGTCTTGGCGCCTTTGAAAATATTTAGGTTTTCGTGGGCAACCGCATTACCCACATCGTTCTGCATCGTAATGGGCCCACAGACAAAGACACCGAGCGATTGACCTGCGTCTGCCACTTTGGCGGCCTCCTCTTGCACAATTAGTGGTAGCTCTGGCCGACCTCCGAATTCTTTGCCTGATACAGCAACCTTCTTTCTCTCGTCTGGAATAGTAGTCTTCTCAGCTGACGAGGTAGACTCCTTCGAACTCGTTGAATCTTGTGGAATTTGGTTCGATGGGTCCGCTATTTCTGCGGCCTCTCCAGTCAGATATACCTGTACATGAACACCTGAAGATGAATTTGTCGCTGCATATTTGGATAGTAGCTCGCTGACGGTTTGAAGA
Source organism: Coleophoma crateriformis (assembly GCA_003369635.1). Taxonomy (NCBI): domain Eukaryota; kingdom Fungi; phylum Ascomycota; class Leotiomycetes; order Helotiales; family Dermateaceae; genus Coleophoma; species Coleophoma crateriformis. Next base: position 53,267 of record PDLN01000028.1, read on the forward strand.
AACCATGTACGGCTGTTAACGTCTTGGGTTGCCAAAATGACGCGCAATGAGACAGGCCCACAGGCGCTACGATGAGCACGGACCTTGACAGGGAGAGCTTCCTTGTCGTTGGTAGGGGCAGCTTGGCCGTGTTCTTCATCAGCTGGTATTTGATTACATCTGACAAATCGCTCAATGAATGGCAAACACCAACCGGCGCCTGACCCACCCGCGATGACAAGAAGATGGTCACTGTCGTGATATTTCTGTACGTTGATACCTCCGTAGGGACCGTCTACAAGTACAGATACCAATGCACCAGGGTGTTCCACAGCAAACTGATATAGTCTGGCAGTGAAGCCGCCCTGGTGGCGGATGTAAAAGACAAGTTCCGACTGTCCATTCGGCGGTATTGAACACGAGGAGCAGATAGTAAATGGATGTGCCGAGATAGCGTGCAGTAAACCAAAGCTTGTAAAACGTAAGAAACAATGTTGTCCAGGGCTCCAGTCGAATTTGGCTGGAATCGTGATACGAATAAAGCCGTTTTCTTCTACGGAGATTTGGGCTTTCTGACGAACGCCATACTCAAAGCAAGTCCGAAGCCAAGGGTAGCAATAACAAGGAACATATACGGCTGCCGTAGCGATAAAATAGTCCCTGTGGATATGTTAATAATGGCGTGGTAAAATAGGTGACAGTTCTTACCATGAAGTGAGGGTGTAATCGCAGTGCCAAAAGAAGGTCACTATAAAGACAACAACAGCGAACAAATGTGTAATCTTGAAGAATTCATAGCCAAAGTTTCTGTGTCTTCAGTTAGCCACGTTCTCTGTGTCATCCACGGCTTTGTCGTTGTTGCTCACCGGATGATACTGTGAGACGCAAAGGTAAGCCACGCCTGGAAAACGAGGGCGACGATACCGGTCCAATAGAATATGAGACTCGAAGCAAAATGCGCCTCCATATCATGCCACCGAACGTGGTATACGATGAACGGGAATGTGTGCAAAAGCGCAAGGATAAAGAATGCATAGGAAATCCATCTATGGAAGACCTGAAGCCTCTCGTGTGAAACCCCGGTCAATAACGTGATCCAGTTCGTCTTACTCGCGGTTGCACTAGACAGCGTTAGTTTTGGTGATGGTTCGTTACACCTTATGGATATATATATTTACAAACATACAAGACAAACGGCATGCATGCCAGCGCCATCCATCCCGACCTGGTGGCTAGTGGTGGCGAACCACCATACAGCATTTCATTTGGCCAGTAATATGGTTGTGGAACCAAGTCCATGCCTGCTCAATCGTCAGCGTAATTAATCCATGAGTCCATATCCCACGTACAGAAGAAAAAAATCGTCCCAACAAGTCCCAGGAGCAAGATTCCAAGGGGAGCCGAGTTCCAGCGGAGAGCCCTTACGTGGAAGGCACGGTACGACAAGTATCGAAGCATGGCAACCAGCTTCTGCCATATTGAAGGCCCTCGGAAGCTTCGATATCCAAGCACCTGCGACACAACGTGGCCAATAATGAATGTGCCAATAACACACATGAAGAATGCGACGGTTGGCAGCGCAAAGGCATAGTCAGCTATATACCTGGCGGGAACAAGTCAGTTCACGGCTTGCTTGCTTGATAGCCAACAATTCCCTACCAGAAGTGCCAGTGTTGCTTATAATAGTCACATTGTTCCGTGGTGAGCGGATCGCACTCAAATGCTCGACTTGAGTGCAACTGAAGGGGCGCCGTGAGCCAGTCGGCCATGGTGTCTACGTTTGCACGGGCTTGATGGTCTTCTCCCCAGTTCGCTACACGGCCAGTCGAGGCAAACGGTTCCAAGACAGCGAGGGAGACAGTCGTCGAAGGGTGGGCAGAAGCAGCCGGAAGCAAGACTGAGCAATGGCTGCTTCTTATTAGTATCGGGGGCTTTGCTACTGGAGCACGTCGCAACCGCCCAATCCATGCCGCTACCGTAAGTTGCTCTAATGGCAGCTACGGGCGATGTGATTGGACGACATGGACACCGAAGAAGGTGCGAATGAGCCAAACATCCCGCGTCGAGCAGGAGTCGAGGTGGTGCTGTTGCTTTTGCTTCGGGCGGGCCCTGCTGTTCGCTGAGCACGTTTGAGCACATTTTGACGGGCTAGCGGATATACACTTCTCCTGCTGACGGTCGGACCCGAGAACATGGATTGTCTCCGTGCGGTCTGCAAAGATCCCACGAGCGATGTGGTGATTTGCAATGAAAGAGCAAAGAAATCGCTCTTTTCTCCAATCAGCTGGGGCATTCTTCGATCCGGTATGCATCCCCAACCTTGCGAGCCCCACCAACAAGCCGGGCCCCTGGTGCCTCTGACATGGAGCCAGCAGTTTAGCAACGCACCGGATCTTAATAGTGTGCGCGGGTATTCATGTCCACCTGGAGTCTACATCTGTGTTTCGTTGCATCGCATTCGCCGTACTTGGGCACATCGGCCCCGTCAACTCCTAAAGTTCTGCAGCCAGCTGGTCGACTTACTCTACCTGTTCCATCCCACCCCCAAAACCTGATACTTGGCCGTCCAGCCCTTATCTCGTTCAATCGAACTGTATTCATTCTTCCCAGAGCTCTGCACCGTGCACTATCAACATGGACGGCATGACGATGTCGGGGTCGGCGACCAGCACCATGTCGGATATGGCTATGGCCACTTCAACCACCAGCGCAATGGACATGTCGTCGACATCGACCACGACGATGATGGGCATGGACTCGATGTCCATGACCTTCTTTGCTTCGACCAGCACGCCTTTGTATTCCTCGTCCTGGACTCCCAGCTCGGTCGGGATCTATGCTGGGACTTGCATATTTCTGATTGCTTTTGCGGCCATCTTCCGGGCTCTGTTGGCGGTGCGGATCAACTTCTTCGAGGTCCTCGCTGTGATCGAACGCCGGCGTAGTGGCGGTCTGATATATCCATACGCAACGGATGCCAAATCCATAGTCCGCCCTTGGAGAGCCAACGAAGCTGTAATGCTGGCATCAATGGATGTGACTCTTGCAGGTACCGGCTATCTACTGTTAGTTGGAAGTGTCAGATCGGAACGCCGAGGGGCTACTAACCTTGGAGTAGGATGATCGCGGTGATGACCATGAATGTCGGCTATTTTATGTCAATCCTGGCTGGTGTTTTTGTCGGAAGTATAGTGTTCGGTCGCTTCATGTCTCATTCGGCAGCGCATTGAAATGCGCATCCTGTGCAGCTGGAAAGGTCCTGCAGTATCGCCTAGCAGTCTTCGACCTTTACAGTGCGGGGAGTTTTCTTGAACGATCTGGCGTTGTCGCATTGTATACCGTTTTAACTGGAGGGAAGGTGCGTTGAGGGCAGTGCTCTGGGAGGTCAAGTTTAGCTGGGATGATTAGCAATAGTCTGTCAGACTTAATAAGGATCCACAAAAGGCATGCGAAGTATCTCTTGATCTTAGTACTAAGACACATGATAATCTTCCCGTTGTGTTCATATTTTTAGCCCATTTTGAAGCTTACTCGGGTATTCTAATGATCAGTCAAACGACTAGCATAAATTACGGCCGACTTTCGTTTCGACCTTTGGGGTTATCTATATAAACAAAATTAGGCCAATAGACCACACAGCTTTCGGGAACTTATGATGTGCTCGCTATAGTGATGTTCAATACTTATATTATTAGCTGAACTTAATAATATCTAGAGATTTACGATAATCCTAACGATTCCTAACGACCCAATGTATAACATTTTATCCTGTAATTTCACTTTTAATTCTCTGTATACTCCCCCACCTAAGCCTTAAACCATAACCTGTTCGGTGTTCCGGACACTTCACTTGCCTTACTAGATACCTGAGAAACTAGACATGAATGCAATATAAGAACAATTCGTGACTACGCCACCTGTAATGATATACCTCAATCCCGGATCGACCAATGTGATCACTCCCTGTGTCACATCATTGACCAAGAAGATTTTCGACACCTGACTTACATAATTGCAAATGACAGGATAGAAATAGGTTTTGGCGGCATTGGTTCCTTGGGTCGTGCCGACCGCCACATATACCCCCGGGGTCACAGCGGAGTCGTCGAAGTCCAGAGGGACCAGGCTGACAATGTCGGCCGTTTTCGGGAAGGTGGTATCGTTGCCCAAGCGCACTCGGGAGACTCCAAACTTGGCCATGGTGTCGGGATAGTAAAAGATGAAGCGGTCCGATTCATCCGTGACGATGATATTGTCGCTCAGGGCAAAGATTGTAGCACCATCGACGCGCCCTACACTCTTGGTTTCGACATAGAAGTTGCCGTTATCTCCAGCTGCCAGGAGATATTTGCCAGTCGAGTCTGTGGCTGTTGTATAATTCAGCCCGTTGGCGTTGTTCGTGCCGGATGCGAGGGCGGCATTGTTGCTCACAGCCAAAGACTCGAGTGACTTGAAAGCGGCATCCGTAGGGCTATTATCAATTACAGCTGATAGAGTCGTTGCTGTTGGAACAATGGTTGAGGAACCTGCGTTGTTACCCGCTTGACGACGGTGCAGAAGTCTGGGTTTTGGAGTCGCTTTCGCCTTCGACAGACTATTGGTAAAATTAGCACACGACCGGAGAATTAGAGAATGCTGAATCATACGAGAGGCAAGTAGATATAAGTGGTGGTGATTCATAGTTATAGAGATTCACTTTGGCCAGGCCAAAAAAGTCCAAGGTAGTATCTTCAGTGACAGTAACGTTGAGAGCTACGCCATTATTGCAGGGCTTTTGGTTAATGACCTTATTTGCGATCGAATATTGGGCTGTTGCTTTGATGCCAGGTCTACTCTTGACAGCAATCAACTTTCTTCCGCTGGGGCCTTCAGAAATTATGGGAATGGTAATGCCAACTCCAACCTGGATTCAATTGTTAGTGGTAGCTCTAAAGGAACGATAGCATAGGAAATTCAGTTGCTTTACCGTGAGTGGGACACCCAGATTGGCTGAAGCGACAATTTCACCTGTAACACTGAACTTCGTCGTGATCTTGGGTTCGAATCCTGTCTGGGATGACTTCTTGCTGTCTACAAGGTCGAGTTTGGCTGCAAAATTCGGCAGTGATGCCTCGGCGGTGATGAGGAGATCGCCAACGGCTTTGACATCGACGTTGAGATCAACATCCAGTGCAATGACTGGCCCAATGGTGACGATTTTGGGGATTGAAAAGCCTCCAATGGGAATACTAATGATTTCTCTGGTGAAGGTGTCGGAGTATGTCGCCTCTGCGTGTATACCAAATCCAAGTCCGGCTTTGATATTCCCATTGATTCCCACACTTCCCTCCGTAAGCTTGGCTTGAACTATCAAGAGAAATTAGCCTTTGTTTAAGTTATAATGAAAGACAGCCGTCTGACTGCTTGTTGTGCTTTGGATGTGGATGTGGATCCAAAGAGGCGCCTGGGGCAGAGCCGGTAGGGGCCGGGAGATAGAGGCTGATAAGTACTCACGAATTGAAAATGACATTTTACCCTGGACTCGAGCCATGCCAGTTACGCCACAACCAACACAATACCCTGCGACCGAACCCGTCGCCGCTCCGCCCTTCGACGTGCCAGTCTTCTGGAATAGCTGATATGCATCACCAAATGGCGACTTGACAAGATTCTTTGGCCCAAGGTTAATATTGAATGTCTCATCAACAGAAGGATTAACAACGCCGGTGGCCACCGCTGTAACAATGGCAATCCCTACTTTAACAACGGCAACGGCTGTCTTGACTACCGTCTTGATAACCGCAGGAATCGACTTGACAAGGTTCACCGCAGCCTTGGCAATCTTCTTCAAGAATTTGAAGAATCCGAAAAAGCGTTTCTCAATCACTGGTCCTCGAATGGCGAGACTGGTGTTTTGATAGTCTTTTAGTTGGTAGTCGTCGAGACCTGGGGCGACACTTTGCAAAGTTGCCGAGAAGGTGCTATCGCCGAAGGAAACAAAACCTAGCAAACTATCGAGCGTATAGTCGAAGTCATCCCCACATGCCGCAGCAGGGAAACCACTGATAGTAGGAGCTGGAGGAGCACCACAAGCTGGGACAAGTGAAGGAACCGGGGATGCGAGAGCGGTTGCGAGAGGTGTTGCTAAAGGCTGTCCGAATGAATCGGTCAAAGTTGGGAGTGCGTTATCGGGATTTGGGTTATATGTACCCCATGACATTTCGACCTCATTGATAGCTTCTTCGAAGGGGACCTCGAGGGCTGTGACAATTGCAGACAGCCCTGAGAAGGCAACCCCAAAGATTTTGAAAAAGGTTCGACTTGTGGTGTCATTCGCGGGAACTTCACTGCAACCAAAAGTATGTGTTACGAGAATGAAAGTTTCTGGTTCAGACCAGGATTGTTGCACAACTTGGAATGCTTCTTCGGTTGTAAAGGTAACATTCAAGGCGGTCGACTGACAGGTGACCGATGCAACAAAAGCAGAATGCTCCAAGACGACTGCCACTGCCGAGTAATTGGCATTAAGGAGTGCATAGCCATGATCCGTGCTAGGATCTACAGTTGGCCATGTAAGTAGAAGTATTTTGAGATAGAAAGTTGGAGATTTTACCAGCAACACCGTCAGCAGTATAGTATAGATCGTGATTATCGCATGGAATCAAGTTTGTAAGATTCTTCAGATCGATATTGAAAAGAACAGCAGGCTGCAGTGTAGCTTCAGGTGCAGCGAATGTTTGAGTGGGCTCCGCTTGGCTGCTGATAAATTCGACGACAGCTGTAGTGGCTGGTGGCATATGGGTCATGATGTCCTCAGCTAGCATGAAGGTTTCTGTCTCTGTCACAGTGTGGTCGTACTCGACAGGTAATCCAGTTGGAACGACATATGCTACCTGAGTAAGTGTAACGAGATCGGTTGGCAGGTCGCTTGGACAGTCCTCAACATAAGCCGTTCGAGTAACGACTTCAGTTGTCGAATACACTGTTTCAATCTCAATGTCAATATCATACCGAGCTTCATTCTCTCTAGCAACAAAGGCGTTGACTACCAGAAAATGGACTGCTGCAACACAAAGGGCAGAAAAGCCCGGTAACTTGGGCATTTTGGAAACCCCTAGCAAATGAAAGATAAAAACCGGCTTCGCTACGGGGATTTCATGGAGCTGTTCAAAAAAGAATGTATAAAATCAAAATCAAAATAGTAGTGAGTGAATGGATGTGACAGCGAGTGAATGAGACAGACAATACTGTCAAGAAGTGTCAAACCCTGTACATGACAAACGAGGACAGCACAAGCACCTTATATACCTAATCATAGTGACTTCAACATGAATTGAGAGTTTCCTGTGGAATGAATTTGGGATTAATGGCGGAGTAAGATTAACAGCATTGTAGCTTAACTGCACGTGCATACAAAGAGAATAAGTAACATCCTAGTATTTAGAACCTACGACAACGCACAATTTCAACAACCAGATGAAGAAAGGGTGTCGCTAGAACAACAGTTCAGTGGAAATTACGAGATTCTGATAGTCTCCTTGGCAAGTATTTGGTCTACTCGGCAACGGCTAGCATCCTACTTGGCAACTTTAAATAAAAGTTTGAACCATAATTCCTCTTCTGCGTGTATATCGTTTACTCTATCGCATGATCCTGGTTCAATCGATTCGTATATCTGTTCAGTAGCGCATGTTTAGAAAGTATTGATGTATTTCTTTCAGGAGGCAGGTCTAGAGATGGCGAGATTATAGTCCAAACAGATTATGGTTAAAGCATTAAGGTCATGCTAGTTGGAATGCTCGACCCGTTGTCAAGACAGAACGCGTCGAGAAAGAACGCCGGCTGCCCAACCTTATTCAGTTATCTTAGCGTCTTTATGGAGATTACCTTCTGGAGGGCTCGCTGCTTCCTCATTCTCGGTGGACTACCCCACAGAACTCTTTTGTAACCCTCGCAGAATTCTCTTGTAGCCCTCGTAGAACTCCTCTGGGCCCTCACATACTCTTTTATAATCCGCACTGAACTCTTTTGGTAAGGTCACAGAACTCTGTTGTTGCCGAACCCTCCACAGCATTCCAAAGTTCACTCGTCTCGCTAATTATCGTAAGATTTTAACTCGATAACGATACAAATTCGTAAAGTCCCTTCTGTTAATATTTGTGCTTCCCGAAGACGGATCACGCATTTGTTTTGCTCCGATGCACCAGTACAGCAGTTGATGTACGTATTTTCGTACATCATATTGCCAATCTCTCTAAAAATTTATTATTCTTTCTAATTCACCTTCATGAATCAACGATTTTATTTCTTCATCGTCGCATTGAAAGGCCCAGTGGTGGAAGCCGGCTCCAGGCTTAACTCTGCAGACCTGATTGACCGCAGACAAGCTGTGCTTACTGTTGATACCGTCAGTGGTTTATTCAAGAAACTGTTGTTGGCGATATAGTAATTCTGCTTCAATATTGAGTGGAAGGAGACTTCAGCCAGCTCGGCAGCTGTGATCGTCTTGTTCACGGCAAGGTAACGAACCATTTCGTATACATGTCGACGACAACAAATATAGAATTATAAACTTGGCCCCACCAGCGAGTTGGTTGCAAGTCGGTGATGAAGTCCTTCGAAATCTCCTCCCAGGTTCTGCCTGGTTGGGGCAATGACACCCGATTACTAAAAAAGCGAAGCCTTAGATATTCACCAAAGCAAAGAATATATTGATATTCTTGTTTTAGTTCTTCTAATATCGTGTTCCTATAAAAATCTAGAAACCACTCCTAGGTATAATTGAAAATGCTTTCAGCCTAGAGATTGCCCGTCCCTTGCGTTGTGATCAGAGGCTAGACCAAGTTTAAGCAGAGTAGATACATTGGCTGCGGTGTACTGAACATTTAAGAGGTGCGGTTACGCTTGCTAGGGTCAACACGACTTACACCAATAGTGAATGCTAATAGGGTAGATTACAGCAACAAAGCTGCTAGGATGTCGAAGCTGCACCTCTGGTTGGTTACCTAGACATGGGCGATTAGGTAGACACATGCGGTCGGAATTGAGTAGTCTTATCTGACTGGAAAAGGTCCGTGTGATGCTGACCCGAATTAAAAATCAGATAATCAGAAACCCGATGAATAAAACCAACCAGCCCCTCGTCATACCACGTTTGCGCTCTTCGTCACTGCTGTTCATTGCGAGCCATCTATCGGAACCTATCTACCCATGTCCCGCTTTGCAACATGGAAACTGGCGGCCAATTTTTCTTTGGGTGCGGTTGGTGTCTGGTATGCCGCGCAAGGTATCCATACAATATATTGGAGGATGGATGATGTCTACGACTTTAATCAGAAATTGCGAGATGTTCACTACCATTCCAAATACGACATAAAGGTTTTCCAAACATATGACCTCAAGTCACAGAGGTTTCTGGCTGCCATTCGAGCAATGGATGACATTTGCGATGATGACCAGAGATTGAAAGACTTTCATTACGACTCAACGCCTCACCATCCACCTCCTAAATTCGTATACCAGAGTCTCCGGACACATTATAAGGCAGGCGATAGTACGTGATTTCCTATATTGTGCTTTCGTATTCTAAGGAAGTCCAATGCTCAACCCAAAGGACACGGTTCACCTTATGTTGATTAGCCCAAACTGACATAACCAATCGACAGTGCGCCTAGTGCACCTGCAACCTGGCAAAAAAGACGAAAAGATTCAATTACGGATCCAGAATATGGAAATTCGAAACAGAACCAAATACGAAGCGCTATCGTACCAATGGGGCGATACCAAGAACCCTCAAGAGATTGAACTTAATGGATATCCCTTCCAAGTTACGTCAAATCTTCACGCAGCATTGAAGCGCCTGCGCAACCCTCATGGGATACGGACTCTCTGGATCGATGCAATTTGTATGGATCAGAACAACGACGCCGAGTTGTCTTCGCAATTGACCAAAATGCATGATATCTACGAGCTCGCACAGGGGGTGGTGATGTGGCTTGGGGAGGATAACAGCAACGTCGAAATCGAATCCGTCCAAGGTTTACTTAGGAATCTCGCAGCTTTGTGAGACCCAGACTCCGGCTTGTACACTCGGGCCAAACCTGGGGCCCAGATAGATTCTAGAGTGACAGAGGACTTGCAAGACGAGCTTAACAGAAACATCAAGTCCTACAGCTTGACGGGGAAGATACCTCAATATCCCAAAACCGATTGGGCCACTCAACAGGCAGATCTAGGGAATGTTGATGCTTGGTGCTTCGTCCATGATTTGATGCACAGGTCATACTTTGGACGAGCCTGGATCATCCAAGAAGTCGTCTTATCGAAGAAGAAAACAAGCATCCAAATTGGTGGCCGCCGTCTGTCAGCGGATACGGTGTTCGCCGCCGCGCTCTCGATTGCATCCAATCCCTGGATCCAGGATGGGTTGGAGAGCTCTATCCGGTTCTTGGAAGCCTCGTTGGCGCGATTAGTCAAACTTGGCATGATCGCTGAGGCTCACAAGTGGGAGGCACGACTTCCGCTAGGATCGCTTCTCGATATATTCCAAGGGAAGCAAGCTAGTGAGCCAAGAGATCATATATACAGTCTGATTGGCATCGCCACATATTCGTCCAAGGTCCTTCAAGCTACCAAACCTCGATTTGGATTCCCGGCTGGCCCCCTCCGAACGCGAATAGTCTACCCGAGTCGATTTCCTCCCGAGGTCCTTGAAGCTTATCCCGATGAATATCCACCGCCACCCATCCGGATGGACGTCACTTTGCCGGCATATTCCGTTTATCGCAACGCTGCGTCGTTCATAATCGAAGATGAAGACTCTCTCAGATTACTCGGCCAAGTCGATAGCAAGGCGCACCATGTCCATGGAAAACCAGCTTGGGCATCGTGGGTGCCGGATTGGTCGAGTCCGGTCCCGATCGACCCTCTGCCATGTTTACCGGAGGGGACGTACCGCTCGAACTTCCCCGCACACGAGCCAAAAGAGGATGAGCCGGACAGCTCATTTTGGGTCAAGGGAGATTCCTTGTTCGTACATGCCCACGAAGCGGATTCCATTTCGGCAGTCATGACACTTTCTGGGCAGGATCAGCTCGGGAAGTCGATCTTGAAGTTGCTCGATGACCATGCGAGGGACAAAGCGTGCCAGGATATAGCGAGAGGATCGTTTGAAGGTCTAGTGTGGAAGATTCTGAAGGAAGAATCACTCAAGATGAAGCCCGCCGATCCAGCCGAAGTCTTCAACCATTTCTTCCCAAACGAGGTCTCCGAAACCCTCCTTCATGCCTGGCACTCACCAACTAGGACCTTCTGCATTACTAAGAAGGGGTTGTTTCTTCTCGGCCCGGCCGGTGTGGAGGTTGGCGACGGGCTCTTTATCGTGGAACGTGCGCGGAATCCGTTGATTCTCAGGAGATTTACAAATACGTATAGCCTTGTTGGCGATTCGTATGTTTATAATCTTAGGAGGAGGTTGCGCGAGGGAGTAATTTGGGACGCGAAGAAGTTAGAGATTCGTTGATTGGTAGGTTTGACTTGAGGCGATTAAGGCTTCTAATGGACTGGATAACGATGGCAGCGTCGGGTCCATCATAGATACAGCCGCTCAAGTTGGCGATGGAACTACGGATTATCGAGCTCCTCGCACCATTTGCGTATGCGATATTCAACATCCTAACGGGGATAGATTTCTGCAGAGTGTAGCAGAGTAAACCCAACGGAAAGTATCGACGGGCTCCATTTTCGACTGATACTTGATGAATCATGTGTGATCCTGAATGGTCGGTGACAATACCATAGTTCCAACCGGAGCTGATGGATATCAGAGAACTGATGGGATGAGATGGGGTACTACTTCGATGACCTATGAAGGACTTGTCATATTTTGGCCCCTCGCCGCTCTTGTAGAGAATTTTTTATAGAGTTCTCGTCGTCCGGCTTCCCTGGGTTGTGGGACGATGATTAATAGGCTATAGTTCGAGTTCTGCTGTTCACCAAAATTGGTTGTGTCTCTACTGGTGTATGAGAGACATGTCGCGCATAACCGATGCCAATGAACGATTCGGGGGGTCAATAGAATCTACTGCGACTACGTAGAAACCCCAAACTATTTACGTGTATCTTTTTGTCGCGAAGACACATGACAAGTTCATTTGCAGAGTAGCGCGCCGCCCTGTACACCGAGGGTTGTATCTTATTTTTAAGCTTAATGAAGAATCCGGTCTGACTTGGTGGTCAACAGTCTGGCGTGTAAAAAATACCCGTTGTGTTTGTCCAATAAGGCTTCTCGAAGTACACCTCTCGGATGACCACCCACGCTATATCAGAAGCTAGCGCTCACCTGGTTCTCCATAGGAACCCATCATATTGTGCTCGCAGTCGTCGTTCCCTATCATTCCTGACTGACTCTCTGGAGAACTCTTTCTAACACACCGATGATCGGTTACGTGCTACCAGAAATCATATCATACCAACCTGCTGTGCGTGTTTGAAATTCCGATTCTCTTGGCTTCACTATCCTTCAAAGACTGAAACAGATATTGTGTGCTCAAACCATAGAGTGGCACATATGCGATTGTGTCAGCAGCCATATGGTAAATATAGACTCTACTGATACCAGTGTAGCTGTACCTTATGGGCAAGAAGTCTTAAAGTATTTGTAGGGGTCTTCCATCGCCTTGTCCTTGCTGTGTTCGCTTTGCACCAGTAATCCCTAGTTCTGCATCAAGTCCGTGGTTGTATTAGTAAAATTATAAGGAGATTTCCAAATTTGGCCAAATTTATAAGATCATAGGGATCCGAGTTGGAATGTATTTATGAACTTTGAGAGCCGCTTTTCGACCACACTCGATACTGGCTATTGGGTGAGTGGATTACTAGCTTCATTTCTATATACTTGATTGTGCCAACCACACTGTGATGGTATTGACGTTGTACATTTATTGATATATCTATCTCGCGTTAAGCACAGATTAGGCAAACCTCTATGTTGGCCGTGGGTTGAACTGTCTTGCAGCCATTCTAGCATATCTCCTTGCGCTCTGGATACGAAGCTGCTTTCCCCAGATGATTATTGGGATGACCAATAGATTAGTGGCCAGGGCCAAAAATCCGCAACTGAGGAGCGTATTCCGATAGCCGAGAGCCGCCACCCACGGACCGAAACAGAAGGCTGCAACTGCTGATAACCCATTTCGAACGAAAGCCAAAGCGACAAGTAAATCTCCCAGAATCTGTCCCGAAGGAGTACGTTAGATTGACAAAGCGCTGCTTGGGCGCGGAAAGACTTACCTCAGGGTATGAATCTACAAGGTAAGTGAGGGTCGTGTCCGAGATTGCTACCACGGAAAATGAATTCATGGCAAGGCCAACACACGGTACAATCCAATGCATACCCTAGTTGTAGAATTATGGCATCAGCATTCGTTATTTTCTGACCGGGATAGAAATATGTTGCACTCACCTCCAAAGCGCTGTATCCATACAGCCACACCCCTGCCGGGCCCACAAGGACTGGGAAGAGCGATAGATAGAGTCTCATCTCAGGTTCATAGATTCCTCGATTACGTTTGGCAAGCACTAAGATTGACCAGTCACTCAGAGGACCTCCATATATTGACCCGATCAAGGATCCGATAAATCCGGGGATGAAGAGAAGCCCAACGCCATTGGCCGAGAAGTTATATGGGGGCACGTTGAAGATGGCGGGTTCGCTAGCAAGTAAGATGGAAAGCCACGCAAGGAGTGCCCCGTACAATACTATAATCATGGCCGCAACTGGAAATGTGAATAGGATTATAAAGGGCTGGTACGCGTGCCGAAGGAATCCCCCCAAAGAACCGTGGGTGATTGTGACGAGCGCAAGTCGCTGTCGATATGTCTTCAGAGGGAGCACGGGCTGGATCTGGCTTGTAGAAGTTGGAACGTCGCCGAAGGTGCTGACTTTTCCGTCCTTCGTATCTTGATCTGGTGTATCAGGCGTGATGGATATTCCAAGCTGAGCTGGAAGGAACTTCGTATCCTCATACAAGAAGATCATAGAAACGCTGCTCAGGCCAAGGCCAATTGCGCACCACCAGTACAACCATCGCCAGCCCTGGGCGTCGACGATGTACCCAGACGCCACGGGACCAAGATATGCCTTAGACTGTCAGTAGGTACTCACATTTGGACAGCCTTCATACTTACTCCCGCCGCGCTCATTAAGAGATAGACACCATTCAGAGTTGCGCGTTCGTGCACAAAGAAGACGTCCGCGACCTAAAAATCCAGTAAATCCTCATAATCCGAATCTTTTGATCCTTTCTTACCGTCATTTGGACCAGAGCTTCACTAGCAGCTCCAGATAACCCGGAGAAAAGATTCGCGGTCAACAGCGACGCATAACCGTTGGCTTCCGCCATCCAAACTGACATTCCAAATGTAATAAGGACGCTCACAACGTAGATCACTCTGCGCCCATACTTTAGCGCAAGGGGAACGAAAAATACGCAACCGACGGCCAAGCCAGTTAGGTTTGCTGCAAAGACATTGTTCAGGTCACTGTATGTAACGCCCCATTCTACGACCCAATCACCCCAACACACCGACCCTACATCGAGGCTGCGACGTCTTGTTAACTACCAAATTCAACACCACCCAGCAAAGCGCCACTTACATCACAAATATCATAAAGGTATAGAATGAAATCAAACCGAAGTTGACATATTTGCGAGTTTTGGACCAGTTCTGCGGTGGAGGTCAGCATCAGCGACCTGTGAGAATTGACCATAATCCATACCAAAGGATCGTTAGGGTCGCTTGATGGTTCTGGAATTCGTATTAGATGGCCATCGCCAACTCCTGTATTGAGCCTCGCTATCCATGGACGTTAGTCAATGAGCGCGACACGGCAGCTACCACAAGGACGGTTTGCAACTCACCATTTTCGAGGAGGACCGTTCCTGGGGGGTAAAGCGTAGGGTCAGAGATCGTGGACAGAGCCTCCATATCGATCGAGCTGGGCTGCATTGTTGTTGTTGTTGGAAAGATGTACAGTGAGGATCATACTGTCAGGCACAGTGGGATGGCCATATATACAAGCCCGACGCCTCGATATCAAAGGTTGGTCTCATGGAGACATGTTTGCTGCTATCTTCCCCGCCGAGACCCTTGAGCGACATTACCCAGCTGGTGGTGCCAAAAACACTTGATAACAAGTCTGCTCATGATATGCGGAAATGCAGAAATTGGACGACAATGCTTGTTATCGCGCGTATGTCTGCCTTCTTGGGAATGGTCGATCGCTTAGTCCGTCAGGTCCATTCTTACGACCACTTGGTTCTTGGGTAAGAACTTATCGCAACCCCGGCGTTGGCTCGATGCACTGCAAGGATGCGATTGTCCATTCCAGGATCATGGCTTTTGGCGAAAAGTAAGTTGCTGCTCGGGTTTGCTTTCATCGTAGGAAACGCCATGACCAAGTCGATGAGCGATACAGCTGCCACCATCCTAGCCACTTGCTATTTCACCCGTTGTGCAAGAGTCCCCTTTCAGAAGTCTCTGCCTTCGCACACCCACATACAAAATATGCTGAACGTAAATTATAGTCACAGCATTGGTTCGTAGACCTACGGCTAGTACTACCTTCTTTGTCTTAGCTTTCACCAAGTGAGAGAGACGTCCTGTCAGCTCAAAATTGCTGCTAGCCAGACTAATTACAGTCAATGGATGCCGTTATCTCTAGGGGTGGGGTAAGTTGAGATGCTGTTCATGGTCTGCTATTGCCGCAACATATAAGCACGTAAGTTCCACGGCATGAATAAAGAGATCCCATTTCTGCATATACAAACCGAGAGAGCCAAACCGCCTTGAAAGTGTCTACTTTCTTAATTCCACTTTCCGGTAAATTCATTATCATACCTTTTAGAAACACCAAGATGTCCACTTTCGCAAGGCTTCCGCCCTCGGGCATCAAGGTAGTCATTGTTGGAGCTGGCTTCGCCGGGTTGTGTGCTGCTATCGAATGCGACAGGAAAGGGCATTCCGTTATCTTATTAGAGAAGGTCAAGGAAGTAAAGCCGCTCGGGGACCTTATCACTTTCGATTCCAATGGATCACACGTGTTCGGACAGTGGGAAAACGTTCTGGAGACCTTGGATCCGCTTCTCTACAAGAGTCCCGGCATCGACTATCACGACTGGAAGGGCCAGTTCGTCACGAGACAGAACTGGGACGCCGACAGGCAAATCCGAACCCGAAGCATCAGTGGCCATCGTGGAGAGATACATCTCGTCATCATGCAGCATGCGTTGGATCGCGGAATTGATGTCCGGTTGGGACAGAAGGTCACCGACTACTTCGAGACTGATGAGGGTGCGGGAGTAATCTCCAATGGCGAGAAAATCATGGGCGACTGCGTTATTGCCGCTGAAGGTGTGAAAAGCCCCGGACGAAAGGCCGTACTTGGCTATGAGGATCGCCCTAAAGCGTCAGGCTATGCCGTTTACCGTGCATGGTTTGACTCGGATGTCCTGGCGAACAATCCTCTGACGAAACATCTGGTGGTAAATGGAGATACTCACACCGGTTGGGTAAGTTTCATCCGTTTAATTTCTGCTCCTTTTAGGAATTTTTTTATCCCAATGAAAGCTTTCAATCTTCACTTTGTGCAGCATATCACATTCTCACTACTTCCCTGTGAAACTGGTGCTAACGCCATGGCAGCTTGGTCATGATGTGCACTTTTTGGCTACCTCGTTAAAGAATGGCAAAGATTTCAGCTGGGCCATGACTCACAAAGATGCCGCCAACATCGACGAAGACTGGCAATTTCCCGGAAAGAAGGAAGATGTCCTGAAGGAATTGGAGGGTTGGAGTCCTGTTGCTCGGGAACTTGTCAAGTGCACCCCGGACCGCAACCTTGTCGACTACAAACTGGTATTCCGTGACCCACTACCTACATTCGTCTCATCAAAAGCACGCATTCTCCTCATCGGCGATGCTGCACATCCCTTTCTGCCAACATCAGTCCAAGGTGCGAGCCAGGCGATGGAAGACGGGGTGACGATTGCCGTTTGCCTCGAGAAGAGCGGCAAGGATAACGTGGCGCAGGCTTTGCGGGCGCATGAAGCAATTCGGTACGATCGAGTGCATCGGGCACAAATGACGGGCGTCACAACACGAGAGCAGTGGCATAAAGCCGACTGGGATGCCATCTGGAAAGATCCCAAGTCGCTCCATTTCAAACGCGAAGCCTGGCTGCTGGATTTCGATCCCGAGATGCACGCGTATGAAGTCTTTGACGCAACCTTCGCGAAACTGAACCAGGCCTCCGCAGTCGAGAAGAAGCAAGATGCCTTCTCGAACGGGGCTGCTACGCTATCGGTTTTGCCCAAGGCGGTAGACGTGTAATTCCAAAGCTTTGACCATTTCTATTTAAATCAAAGATATAAAGAGCTTGTCGCTGCTTGAATGATCGAGTACGCCATACTTTGTTATCAAACAAATGGGGTTATAAAGATCCAAAGATGATTTAGTCTTCGCGAAAATCTAAATATCCAATTGGAATTATATTACATCTGTCATGATCCTCAATAGGTATATCCTGCCAACTCCGCGCCTTCTTTCAGTCCTCTCCTTAATTCCACTCAATTGCCCTCTCCTTTCTTCTCCCATTCAGACTACTCTACATGCTGAGCATAATCATGGTTCTTCACCATTAGCTTTCCCTCCTCATCCCACCAAGTAGTACTAACACCTAGCAGCTTAATTTCGTTGGAGTCCGCCTCCTTTTCTTGCTTCTCTCCTTGCTCTGTGCTCTTTACCTTAATAAGCAGCTCCCATTCCCATGCTGTGAAGTGCTTATGCCCGCTCACAGAGATTGTCTTGATATCCCAGCTTTCGCATGTGTTGAACATCTGCGTGAAGTAGTTGCGCACTTCCGGTTTGCTGGAGAGGTGCGTCTTGGTTCCGTAGTCGCTGAACTCGACCGAGTCGGACATCAATGCCACGATATTGTCAGTGGAGCCGGATTGGAAGGCTCTCGTGAAGAGAGCTTGACGGTTATTGATAAAATCATCATCTGGGTGGGAAATTACTGTGGCCATAGTTGCTTGTCGAAAGCGTGAGATACCTGGTACTGAATTAAAAACTGTAGCTAGAACAGGACATCGATACTTGGAAGGATATCAATAAATGAGAAATCGGTTACGTGCTTGAGCTTATAGCGAACTGAATGATGCTAAAATAGTAGTTCTAGTACATCTTATTGGCTAAGGATGTTTTGTGACAAAGTTCTTCCGACCATTTCCCCATCTCCACGGCCTCTCACGTCTGGCACCTGCCAGCTACGAATAAAAGGACCCAGATATTTCCTCTACTCTAACCTGATTGGTAGAAACACTATAAGACCTATACTTCCGACGAATAACAAGATATCGCCGGTGCATAGTAGTATATCCTAGTAATTCTGCTCCGCATCTTGCCCGAAGAGGAAGACCAAAGCGGTGCATTTGATTGGATATGACAGCCCTGGCTAGCGTATGATCATGTCGCTCTTTGTTATCTGGACAGTCCGCTTGTGGGCGGGTTGAATTGTCGCGGTGGTACCTTATCAGGTCCATGTTATCCTGCGGCGGCTCCCGTTGCTTAGCTTATCTCTCGCTTTACTCCACACCTTATAAGCATCTCTTCCAAGCATGAGCCCACCAATGTCACAACACGGATGCAACTACCACTTCCAGCTCCATCAAATGCTTTCGAAACCCATCAACACTTTACCGCCTAGGTTTCGTCGAACACGTGGAGGTACGAATGAACTCCTCGTTGATCTATTACATAGCTTATCATCCCTAATAATAAATATCCTATTACTAATTGGGATTCTGTGTAAAAGGGTGCGAGGGTTGTCGGGATCGCCATATTCGTTGTGATAGAAGCCTGCCAGGCTGCAATCAATGTGCAAAGAAAGGTACTGAGTGCCTTGGTTATGAAAAGCAATACCGATGGGTTTGTGGCCCCTCAGTTAGGGCATTGGATACAACGGCGAAAGAACTAGACGCGGGCTGCGAACCTGTATACCAAAGGGGTAGTAGAGGTAATGAATGACAATATTGGCACAATTGATGAGACTTACCAACGAACGCTTCCATCTAGCTG
This sequence comes from Coleophoma crateriformis, assembly GCA_003369635.1. Classification (NCBI taxonomy): domain Eukaryota; kingdom Fungi; phylum Ascomycota; class Leotiomycetes; order Helotiales; family Dermateaceae; genus Coleophoma; species Coleophoma crateriformis. The sequence goes on from PDLN01000028.1 coordinate 72,362, forward strand.
TAGCCAACTGCAATGCAAGAGATGCCAACAATCCCAATAGGGTTCAAAGTAAGACTGTCGGCGTGCCATCCCTCCTGATAACTACCCCGGTCACCCCGATTCCAGCTTCACTGTCAACCTCTGACCAAGAGCTTTCCGAAGACTGTCGCCAGAAATATTTTCTCGATTACTATTTTGGCTCTATAGCGAGCGTCATATCAATCAAAGAAGGGCCCAATAACCAGTTTGGCGAGAGTCTGAAGCAATACATGTCTCGCAGTCACGCCCTCCGATTCACTATTGTTGCCATGGCAGCTATGCTGGTGGCGGACAGTAAGGTAGATAGCAGCGCTGTTGGCTATGCATGGCACTATCGCACAATAGCTCTGGGAATGTTGCAAAAGGATATCCTTCAGCAGTCTTACTCTATAGAAATACTGGCGACCGTGCTGTTCCTGGGCACCACCGAGGTACTTGAACATCAAGCAATCCGGAATCGCTCAATAAGTCAATGTATAGCACTGACATCTTTTACTCCATAGTTTTGGTTCGATGCCAAAAGCTCTGGCTCTGTACACCTCAATGCCGCAAAGCAGCTCCTGCTTCATAACATCAACTCCGGAGTGCAAGTTCCCTTGTTCTTGGCAAATTTCCTGTGCTGGTTCGAAACAATGTCGAGCTTTGTTTCCGACGATGAAGGGCTTGTGTTCTCCTCGCCAGCCACGTATGTGTCTCTGAATGCAGGTGGCAATACAGCCCGAGGAGATTACGACACTATTTTCGACCCTTTGGTCGGCAATTGGGGAACTTTAATGCCCCTTGTTGGTCGGGTGGGGACTATCGTCCGTAAACTACGAAAAGGAACGGAGTTAGCTGAGCTCGACGAACTTATTGATACCGCTGAGATAGATCTGCTGGAATGGGAGCATTCAGATCCACCTCTTAATACGCACGACAGACCAACGCCTTCTGATACGAGCTGTGCTCAAGAGTTCTATAGTATAGCAGAAACTTACCGACTGTCTGCGCTGCTTGCTCTGTATAACTATAGCCCAAGGCTACTTATAAAACGTGCTACGTTGGTCACTGATGTTAAGACCGCAGCGGAGTTTCTATCACAACTAGCGTGCTCGACGATTGCACTACTCCGACAGATCCCGATTGATAGCAGGCTTTGGTTTGTTTGTTCGATTCCGATTCTCTCTGCCGGGCAACTAATGACGAAGTCTTGCGATCGAGAATTCCTTCGTTCCGTTCTGAGCATGCTTATGAAGAAAACTCGGCTTACTGCAGCGGAGAAGGTAGGTCAGCTATTAGAAGATGTTTGGGAAAGGAGAGATGCGGGCTCTGAAATATGGTGGATGGACATCTTGGACGAGACTGGGAACCCAATGCTTATCAATTGACTCATATAATGGTTATTGGCAATGAAGTTACGTGAGACTTTGTGTAATCCTGAAAAGTCGCAGATTGTATTTTAACCTTAAGCCCCAGATATCCACCCCCCCCCCCTTCATGGCTGAATTTTCGATTCTAGTTTGCTAAAGAAGCCTTTTTCCATTGCGACCTTTGTAGCGCCAATACCGATGGCACCAACCATTACCATAATCCCACAGAAAACGGAAACTTCGCTGTACCCATCATAACGTGACACAAAGGCTCCATCGACAGCCGGGCCCATCAACGCCCCAAACGCAATAACAAACAGTCCCATTCCTAGGTAAGTGCCTGTATCCTTAGGGCTTTTTGGCACCATTGCGAAAGCGACGGTCATAAGTGAGACAATAGCGCCATATGTAAAGCCATAAAGAGCGGAGAAGGTAATGATAGCGGCGTTACTGTGTGCCTTTGGGAAGAAGAAAATGAGGATAGCAGTGCTGATTCCCGCGGCACAGAATATGTTGAGACAGCCCAATTTATCAGCCGCGATACCAGGAATGATACGACCAAAGATAGAGGCGCCGTTGAGGATAGAAGGCAAAAACCCTGCTAATTCTGAGCTCATACCATTAGATATGGCATAAGTAGGGAGGAAAAATAAAGGAAGAAAAACGCCAATCATCATAGCGAAGACAGATCCCACGATGCCAAGAAATAGTGGTTCCTTGAAGGCAGAAAGGAGCAAAAGCCTCGCTTTCCGGGGTTGAAGGCGGGGCCTGATGCCCAAAGTTGCAGGCAGAAGCAATATTAGGATAATGAAACCACAGATACGGATACTCCAACCGAAGCCAAGAGTTGATAGATTCAGCATCTGGCTTAGTATCACGGGGAAAATGACTCCACCGACGGAGGAGCCAGCCACAGCTATACCCATCGCAGTACTGCGTCTCTTATGGAAATATTGTCCTACGGCGGCCATCGAAGGTGCATTGAGCATTCCCATGCCAATACCGCCAAGAATGCCTTGGGCCAGCATGAATTGGTAAACTTCCGTGCATAAACTGGTCAAGAAAATCGAGAGAATGTACGCAGCCACAGCGGGCCAAAGAACCTAAGAGTAGAGTCAGCGGCCCTGGTATCAGTTTAATGTTGAGTGATCGTACCATAGGACCATGACGATCGAATGCTGGGCCACCTACCAATCCCCCAGCGAAGAGAAAGAAAATCTGAATAGACCCAATCCAGGATATGGTCGAAGGCGATTCACCAGCGAGCTGATGCGACTTATAGTATTCTTGGAAGATACTAAACATTGTTAGACAGAGCTGGCCTTTGAATCGAAGGCTACTTGCCCAAACGCATTCAGATACCCAAAAGTGCAAAACGAAATGGTTGAAGCACTAGCAACAACGATCCATGCTCTCATGCCGCCTTCGGGGAAGTCGACAGGTACTGGTTGTGCTACCGCCTCCATGCTGGATAAATCTTCTATCGGTACCCCATTCTCTGGATGATGATGTTGTCTTGCCGCTTCTGCAGACATGACTATCGAGCGAGGTAATATTGTTTACAGTAGTGCCGAGAAAATGAAATGCACTTGGTAAAGACAGAAAGTTGTTTCCAAAGCCAACAAAGCCAAATATTGAAGTGGGATTGAAGAAGAAAAGTTCAGGATGATAAATCTTCATACTTGAACACGGGCATATTGGTACTAATAATATGGAAACATTGTTTTCTTTTGGTGTATTCGGTGATTTACATGGTACGATGCGGCTCCCATTACTGCGTGAAATCGCTTTATGAGGCCAGATCGGAACACGCAGTAAAACATGCGTTGTGGTATCAGAATTTAGTTTTTCTTTCCGGGCTAGGCATTTCCAAAGCAACTTAGATTTGGTGTAGAGAGAAGTTCGCAAGCAATACTGCTTAAACCGTGCAACCTCTATTCCACGCAAAGGCCGAAAAGGCCGAACAAGCCGAATAAAGCGACTCGGCTGGCGTGTATCGGCTCGCGCTTTTCTCATTCCCCGTCGCTGTTCTTCAACCGCCTCACATGCTTCTGAAACCCTTCTTCTCCTTGCCTTCGCCGTACTACATGAGCACTGGAGCTCTTCAGAGTTGGTTTGCAAGCTGTTTCTTCCCTTCCTTCCTCGGCAAGTCTACATTGGGACACTATCAACATGTCATCGGCCGGAGAGCCGCCTCGCAAACGCCGGAGGCCACCATTGTCTTGCGAGCAATGCCGGAAGCGCAAGGTCAAATGTGATCGCAAGGAGCCGTGCACTCCATGCAAGAGATTTAATAATATGCCATGTACTTATACGGTGGATGGCAGGGTTAATGCGCAAAGGATGCGGGGTCAAATATCACGCCAAGCCTTATCGACCACTCCCCTTCCATCGACCGCTGACTCTGACAATCAACATTCATCTCTCCTGACACTTACTGTTCCTGCATCTCATCCGGCTACTTCAAACTCCCCTGACGGCACTCGGCATCCTCGTGCTCCATCCCCCAACCCATTAGAGTTTGACTCAGTGGAGGAGCTCAAAGACCGGATATTGACATTGCAACGTATGCTATCTGATGCTCTTAGTAATGGCACAGCTTCTGAATCGACTCCCAGTCTATCCTCGGCTAAGCGACCAGTTCCGGCACCGTCCAGACATAAAGATGGTAGTTTGGTTAAGAATCGATTTGTGTCGTCTAGTCAATGGATGAGCTTTTATAACGAGGTGAGCAAGTGGGGACTTTGCATTATAACAGTTTTAACCAAGAAAGTTTGATACGATTACTCAATATGGATATAGTCCACCGACTCCAGAAATTCATTTGCTCATTACGAAGTGCAAGGAAATAGGGAGACTTTCGAAAGCACAGCGTCCTGTTCGCTTTCCGCACCTGCCAGACTTTGCGGATTTAGTACCTGCCAATGATCTATCGGATATATTAGTGCATCATTATTTAAGAACTTTCGAATCGGTATACAGAGTTCTTCACATACCATCTTTCAGAGAAGAGTACAATCAGTACAAGCAAAAGCCTCGAACTGCAACAAACGAGTTTGTCATGAAACTTCTCCTTGTGATGGCTATTGGCACGACGTTTTATAAAGAGTCTCATATCAGTCTCTCTGAACTCCGCACCTCGGCAATCTCCTGGATAAATGCCGTACAGGAATGGCTAGCGGCATCGTCTGAAAAGCGTCTTCTCAACATAAACGGCATTCAAATACGATGTTTACTTCTCCTCGCGAGACCGACCAGCGCTATTGAAGGAGAAATGCTCTGGGGATCTGCTGGTTATCTTTTGAGATTGGCAATGCAAATAGGGCTACACAGAGATCCAAAGCACTTCAACAAGCTCTCTGTCCTTGAGGCGGAAGTCAGACGAAGATTGTGGACGACAGTACTTGAGATAAATTTGCAGTCTTCGCTTGATTCTGGAATGCCAGCTCTTATAACTTTGAAAGAGTTCGACACCGGAATACCTTCTAATATTGATGATTCTGATATCCTGGAGTCGCTAAAGACTCATCCACAGTCAAAATCCATCTCTGTCTATACTCAGTCTTCCTTTCAAATTATTCTCCGCAAAAGCATTTCACTGAGACTTGAAATACTGCAAGTCGTTAATGACTTCAACAGAGAGCCATCATATGATGACGTTCTCCGCATAAGCCAAGAACTTACAAATATTTGTCACTCTTACAAATTCCTAGAGGCTGAGATCTCTTCTGGCGACAGCACTTCCTGTTCAACCTCAACCTTCCAGTACAACACTCTTGACCTTCTCATCCGTCGTTTTTACCTTCCTCTGCACCGATTGTGGTGTCTAAAAGCACGCAATGATCCTCGATATTATTTCTCTCGAAAGGTTCTGATTGATACATGTTTTGCCATGATATCCTATCAGGCTGACCCGGATTTCTTGCAGGCCATCACTCTCGGCCGAGGCATCTTTCGTGAGGCCATCCAACACCCAGCATTATTAATATGCTATGAGCTGATAAGTCAGCTTGAAGAAGCCAGGACTAGTTCCTCAACAATGCGGTATCACCGTATTATGCGGGAGCCGTTGCATCAGGCGCTGCATAGTCAAATCGAACTTCTGACAAATCGCATCCGGGCTGGGGACTCTAACGTCCAGGGCCACTTATTTACATCCATGGCGTTGGGGCAGATCGAGGCAATGGAAGCATGTTGGCCAATCGAACAGGGGATTTACGATGCTGCAAAGAAGAGCCTGAAATTGACAAACGATATACTACGTGGAAGAGATACCTTTACACCTCAGAACTCGGTTGAACTAGAGCAGATAGTGACAGGGGCAAGTCCTCAACCAGCAGACGAAGCATTTTCAGATACTTGGGTCTTGGAAGGGGTTGCAGGGTATAACTTTTGGTTAGATGATAATCTGACTGGCGAGGCACAGGATTTGTGGTTCTCCTCCCAGTCCGATAATACTGAGTGTTGAACCATGGCTGGTAATAAAAAGAGAATGCTTACCATTTGACGATAGCTCTATGTAAGATATCTCTTTTTTCAGACTATGAGTGTATTTTTCTTATCTTCATCTGAGATGAAGGTTGACCTCATTTCGATCAGCTCTACTATATGGTTTCCATATGCTCAGCACTTGTGTCCTTCCCACAGTACACCAACTATGATTGGCAGACATAAGAATTCATCTATAGAGGGACGAAACTCCGTATATACTTCGGTTTGATTAAACGTACCGATTACTTGGATACGGCCTACCTGATAACCCCGGAGCCGTCTTTCTTGCCGGAAGTGCCGCAGCGCAAGGGCGGCCGGCCCAAGGTCATGCCTCGCATCCTGCTACAGCGGCAGTACCCGGAGAACCAGCGCCACACGCCCGGCTGCAGGGACTCGTGCGCCGGATCGCAGCCGAGCGTCCGGACCTCTTCGAGATTCAGCCGTCGCACACCGAGGGGGGCACAGCGGACGGTCTGTATGGGCTGAAGGATCTGCCAACATTGAATCCGATTGCCCGAGACGCGGCGGTGAACCACGAACTCACGCACGTGCATCCTTCTGACAACAGCGTGTATGTCTTCCTTAGTGAACCGGATGCAAAGAAGGTGACGGAGGCGGGATGTGGTCAACGTTCCGCTATTCCCGTTGTGAAGGGTGGATGGATCATGGTTTACGCACCAAGAGATGAAGCCGAATTGGATCTTGTGGAAGAAATTGTCCGCGCGGCTGCGGCGTGGATATGGGTGTGAAGATTTAGAATCGGAGGCTCATCAAATCGAGTGACGGAGATGCAAATGGGACGAAATGACCAGATAAATCTGTTCTGAATAATATCCGTCTCTTAAGTTTCTTCGTTGAAACCAAAATCCTAACCGATTATTGTATCTCTGCAATCGTCTCCATTAGCTTCTGAATATCAGACATTGTTATCTCAGTACTACTTTCCACAGTACTGACAAAAACGTCCGAAGAATTGTATGTAGAGCTAAATGGTTCGGGCAACAATACTATAGAACAGGTATGTACAAGTGTCTGTGTGAACTAAGCTTCGCCGCCTTGGACATTGGCGTTCTTGATTGCTTGTTCAACAAGCTCGTTGCTAAAATACTATAGTTTAGTTTCAAACTTTAACCAGTACTGTCGCCGTGATTGTCACTGAAAAGCGTTATTCTCTATAGTAATTTAGTTTCATTATGAAGAGAGAGACCTAAGTTATAGTAAGTAAGTTACTAAACCTACTCTGATACATATAATTTCTACTTAGTTAGCTAGAACTTTTTAGAATATTATCGACTTGCGATAGGATTAAATAGAGATCTATAGAAATGTAGATAACAAGGGTGAGTAGGGAAATGTCTTTTTTATCTAGATTACGATTAAGCCTACTGATACCTCTTACTCCGCTCTTGTTCATTGCACATAGCCTCGTAGTCCCCTAAGCATGCTTTAGTTGTTGGATGATTTACACGAAGTTGTCTCTGATAGCCTGAACAAGCTCTACGAAAAAGAATAGAGGCGTCATTATATTTCTCTCTTTTCCAAAGGAGGTAAGCAAGGCTATAAACACTCCTTAGCGTGTTAGGGTGTTCTGCTCCGAGGGCTACCTCGCTCCCCGCCAACGCCCGTCGGCTCATCGTCTCGGCCTCATTGTACTTGCCCTGGTTCCGAAGTATACCGGCGAGGTTGCTAATGCTCGTGAGCGTGTCAGGGTGCTCTGGTCCGAGTACTGCCTCACGGCCTGCCAACGCCCGTCGGTTCATCGTCTCGGCCTCGTCGTACTTGCCCTGGTTCTGAAGTATAAGTGCGAGGTTACTAACGCTCGTGAGCGTGTTAGGGTGCTCTGGTCCGAGTACCGCCTCATAGCCTGCTAACGCCCGTCGGCTCATCGTCTCGGCCTCATTGTACTTGCCCTGGTTCTGAAGTATACCGGCGAGGTTGCTAATGCTCGTGAGCGTGTCACGGTGCTCTGGTCCGAGTACTGCCTCACGGCCTGCCAACGCCCGTCGGTTCATCGTCTCGGCCTCGTCGTACTTGCCCTGGTCCTGAAGTATACCGGCGAGGTTGCTAATGCTCGTGAGCATGTTAGGGTGGTCTGGTCCGAGTACTACTTCATGGCCCGCTAACACCCGTCGGTTCATCGTCTCGGCCTCGTCGTACTTGCCCTGGTTCTGAAGTATACTGGCGAGGTTGTTAACGCTCATGAGCGTGTTAGGGTGCTCTGGTCCGAGTACTGCCTCACAGCCTGCCAATGCCCGTCGGCTGATCATCTCGGCCTCGTCGTACTTTCCTTGGTACTGGAGTATAAGTGCAAGCATGTATAAGCTGCTATATATCCCTAAATCATCAGGATTGAGTAATCGCTTGCGAATCGCAAGATCCTCCTGACTTTGTGCCTCTGCAAGCATATAGTGGCCTTGTACCCAGCTATACCACGCCATTCGATGTAAGAGACTTGCCTTCTCAATACAATACGTATTTGATCTCAATTCAAATTGAATTACTTCTTGAGCATGAGGTAGTAGCTTCCCGCACAACTCCCAGTTTTCGTACTCTCCATTTGGAAAGGCCATCGAGACCACCTCAACCGCCTCGCCTTGCCATCGCTCGACATCGTCATACCACTCTAGCCACTTCCGCATTGCAAGCTGAACAAGTCGGTGCATTTCATAGCTCTCTCCACCTTTCTCAATAGTGATCAAGGAGAATTCATCTAAGGGATCAAGTGCCTTGTCGAAATCGAATAGACTTGCGTATCGTACACTGAGTAAAGATTTAGGAATTCCTTGTCGGTCTAACATAGCAACCAGAGACAGAAGTTCAATCGCATTCGGCCACTTTCTCTTGATCTGGTTGAAGGAGATCTGCCATGTCCGTATCACGGAATTTGGTATCCCTGGATCGCGTCGTAGATCTCCAGAATCCTCATCAAGAAGGCGACTACGACTGCTATCGTCTGAGCGATAAAGGGTTAAGTACGTCAAGACCGTCATCCGCGATGCTCTCGCACTGATATATGCAGCAGCCTGAGTAATAGCCAGTGGGACATAATCGAGCTCTTTAACGAGCTCTTCTCGTTCAAGACTTGAAGACACCCCCTCGGGCGTCTTTGTTCGGAGTAGTTCCTCGGCGTCTTCTGGTATCATAACATTAATTGTGATCTCGCTCCTAAATCCAGTGCTTAGCCAGGTTGTAGCCCTCCGATCTCTTGTTGTAAGAAGGATAGATCCTGTCGCTGTCTGCGGGATATAGTTTGATAGTGGAAGAGATTGATCCTCTGAGTCTTCATCCGAGAGGGAACAAAAGACTTCAATATCGTCAACATTGTCGAGTATCATGAACCAATGGCCATTGTCAACATTACTTAACCACCTAGAGACAAGACCTAGCACGTCACTCTTTGGGTCATTCCATCCAGGTAACTCTAAGAGAGCCGCGATGGATTTATAGGATTGCTTGAATCTGTTCTTCGTACTCCCATGTACCCAGAACACCCAGGTCATCGGGTCTTGAGCTCGGAGCCGGTACGACCATTCAATTGCAATCTGTGATTTGCTAGGCAACATTAGATTAGGAGCGTGAAGGACGTGCGGAAACCTACCCAACCCCTCCCAGCCCAACTAAAACCACACGCTTATGAGAGTCCCTATAAGAATATTGTGATTCCAATTGAGCAAGCACATCCCGTCGACCGACAAATTCCTCGTCTCTATCAAACGGAACAGTCGACGTTGGTAGCTTTCGTTGCGCTGGTACCATAGAAGGTGCTTAATTAGCTATCCATAAAGATCACAAGTACTAGACCCTCTTATAATCGCGGCAAACGGACTAGAATAGGTTTAAAAAAGTGAAAATCTACATACAGAATCGGGCCGAAACTGTCCTGTTCCCATCCTTTTCAAATTGCTTGAGATACCCAATTACGGTTTGGTACGTGTCAGAGGTCCGACTGTCAAACTTGACGATTTGGGAGTGATCTTCGTGAACCGGTATCTTCGTCTCCATGCTATCGGGAAGTTGGAGAAGAGCTGAGTCTGACTCCACAGCCGTTATATACGGCCCAGTCCGGCCCCAGTCCCGCGTCTCGTTGTTCTAGGCCTCAGGTTATATTTCAGCGTATATTAAAGTTAACAAAGCATCTTACCATTTCTAGTCTTCTCGTCTGCTGCGTCTCAAAAAAGCTGATGATTTTTCGATCCCGTATCAGGTTTTTGAAATCCGCGAGTTGGTATTTTAATAGATTAGACTTCTGTTCAATCTCCCTTAATAGCTCATGTCTTGGATGGTGACCATCATTCCCAAGCATGCACTGGATATCGTCAATCATGAGCCCTTTATGCGGGGTACCAAAGAACAATATTCCGTAGGTGGCCTTATGTAGAGCTACGATCGCAGGATGGTCTTGTTCATTGGTTTGTATTGCTTTGACCAGGCTCTAAGGGATGATCAGCAGCGCCAAGGTTGCTGATGTGTCGTTCTTGTTACTCACATGGGCAAGCACGATTCCCCCATAACTATGCGCGACAAAGAAGATCGGTCTCTCGCGGAGCTAGCAAACGTCCAATTAGCCCAGATGACTTTTTACTTCGGCATCAACCTACCTCTTGTGTATAGCGGACCCTTTTTATACCCTCAAAGAAGTCCCGTCCATAATTCATGATCGTATCAAGGCCATGACTCGAGAGCTTCGAATTATAGCCGTATATCATCGTGCGACAACTGGGTAAATCTTTTGAGAGAAAGTGGCGTAGCCACATCCGTCCGAGGTTTCCCTTCCCCCTCCACGACCCATATGCATGTCCGTCAAGGCCCGTAATTGCAATGATGCTATAAATATTAGCGTAGGATGACATTTGTTGGTGGGGTATCAAACTCAGCAGTAACAGGCAGATCCGGCGCCGTTGGATACAATTGGGTAAAGCCAAAGAAGTGGCGATCGAAGCTGATATCTTCATCCCCCATGTCAACCTGCCAGGCGCCTAGAGATTTTGAATCGAGCGTGGATAAGAAGCTGGGATTGCCGTTCTTGAACTCCACCAGTGCGCATAAGGTCTGGCTCTGATCGCACGCCGGAATACACGCGATTTCTAACTTGATACGCTGCTTCTCCTCCTCTGTCAATTGCTCTTGGATCGTCTCCGCCAGAATAGATTGCGACTCTCCCTCAGCCTTGCCGATAGGGAGGCCCGTTACACGGAAAACAGTTGTTCGGCGGCTGCTTGCCATATTGGAGAATGTATAAGGATGCTTGTTGCCAAACGATGCGCTGGTGATATTATCGAAACGTGTAGGTATGTTGTTTCTTGTAAAGATACGAGAGCCTTGCTTTAAGGCGAAGTTGCGCTGGATGTTGTTGACATGGGGTTGTCAGCCGCCGCAGACGAGCGCGTAGGCGCCAGCCTATATTTATTTGGGTACATCATTCTCCTCAGGAAAGCCTTTCGAGCCGTATTCGGCCTAAGTTCCTTCAACGTCATATACTGCAAACCGAGAGCGCAGTTTAGAACAGTTTAAGTGCCTCGATGCTTGTCGTCAGTCGGTGGGTATATCGTACGACGAAGGAAGTGTGCGACCAAAGTGGCCTATGCACGAGCGACAGCCTTTAAAAGTAGGTTCTACCACTAACTTTGCTCCTTTCAGATGTAATGTTTGAATGCACAAATTGGGTCATTGTCGAGCTTGTTATCGTGATTGCTCTTCCTCTGTTCTTCGTTGATCTCGAAGGTTGACAACGTTCTTAAGTGACCAGAGATGGTGGGAGCCACACGTCACCTACTAACGCATCAGTATCTAATGGTAGCAACACTCCCGTAGCTCTGGCTACTCGACCAGACCAAACCAAACCAGCCTCCCTGGCTCGATCCTAAGCAACCATTACTCGACCAGAAGCCTTATTGTGGCTTACTCGCAGAAGGCTTAGTAATCACGGCCGGTGGGCGGCCGACCCGATGCGTATAAGTGCGTAACCCGGCCGCCGTGCGATCTGCCCTACACGGATCCTCAACCGTTGCAGCACTTGAAGATATAGGAGCGGGCCAAGATGCTTGCGCCATTCGTCTGTACTCGATGCAAGCAGAGGAAAGGTAAATGCGACAAAGTCCTGCCACAGTGTGGATTCTGCCGCCGGTTAGTCCACCGCAGACATGGCATAGGTCTAGATGACAAACTCACATCCAGCAGAAACGGAGGAAATTGCGAGTACCAAAGTGTCCCTCCATCAACCACGGCGAATAGCCTACCTCCCCGTCAGCAAAGTTCTAGTTCAAGGGAGTATGGTATCAGACATGTGTCTTCCACCTCCAGCTCCCCGGAATCACGAGCCACGCGGCCAGCTTTCCCACCCGTCTTTTTCTTAGATGCTGATCTATTTCGTCGTGCCCAATTGGAGCTCCCTCTGCCTGGGCTGACAGTTCCGCTGTACTTGAGCGATCTGCTTGGGGGAACGGACAGTATTCGCGAGATGGCAACATCCTTCTTCCGCGATATCCATCCTTGGATGCCTCTCATCTCCAAAGTGTGGTTCTATAATCATCTAATAAACCCATTATCTCCGCCCCGAGCAGATGCTACCTTACTCCTTGTTTCAATCCGCTTGATAACTTGGGTTCCAACAGAATCCAAAGATCCAAATACGCCAGTATACCTGGCAACTAAACGATTTTTCCGAGAGCTAGAGACTGCGGGCACTCTTAATATTCGGGTTGTCCAGGCAGGGGTGCTAATAGCCCTCTACGAACTTGGGCACAGTATTTATCCGGCGGCATATATCTCGGTGGGTCTATGTGCCCGATTCGCAGTAGCACTAGGGTTCGACAAAGACGTAAAACGGGGTAATAACACAGGACTTCCGTGGGATAAAGTAGAGGAGAGAAGAAGGGTTTGGTGGGCGATTTTGATTTTGGATCGGTAAGCAATGTATTTTTGACTACCATCTTTATTCTACCTTCTACCTCGTCCCTACTCGCGAGGATCTGACTTATCAACATACCAAAGGTTCATGAATCTTGGCAATCCATCACGGATGTTGGCTACTGCAGACCCAATTGCTAGCGATATTTTGCCAGCCGATGATATATCATGGGAACAAGGGGTATGCCTTCAGCCCTTGTAGAAATCTTCGTATCTAATGATGTGTTCTGTAGATCAGTTCATCGAGTGATCCTTTCACCATAGGTTCTCTATCACAACTGAACATGGGAAGATTTGCTCGATTTGCGCAGGCAACCTATCATTTAGGGCAAGTGTTTAGACACATTTCCGATCAGTCAAGAGATGATACGTTCTACGAACACGAAACTATTCAACTGAACCGCACTCTTTATGCACTGGTAAATCTTTCTCAGTCCGAAGCAGATGTAAGAAACCTCGAGTTCTGTACCCAGACGGCAGTGTGCTACTGGTAAGGCAAATCAGTGGCTACTCATCCATGAATATATTAACAAAGCAACAGTGCACTCTTATTACTTGAATATCCTTCGTCTCAGAAATCGAGAAATATCGATCACCAACCTGACGATTACCCGGTAATTTCTCCGGAAGCAATATCAAGAGAAACAGCCTCAATGTCTCAGAATTTCCTACCCGGTGGTTCTCTTGCTCTAGTGCAAGTTTCGCCATTCATATTACATTTGTTATACCAGACAATTATTATCCTTTCCAATGTATCGCCGGGGCCAGGGGGCGGGGACGACATCAAATCGTTGACCATTTTACGAGGTGCTTTGAAACTTTTAACTGAAAGATGGCTGGCAGCAGGTAAGATAATGTCGATTTTGTACATAACAATGTCATCTAAATAACATGGCCTTAGGAGCGTATTTGGACATCCTAACAGCACGAGAATCTATGTCAGGTATATGACGCTATACTACACAATTTTCTCTTTTGGTCGTCGTCGTCGAAGCCAGCTTAGCCATAAAAGCTTTTTAAACAGGAAGGTAGGGGCTTATATATAGATAGTAACTAGTCTATAGTTCTGGTTGTTGACTGACACCTAGTACGTTAGGTGACTGAAGGCTGATTACTCTAGCCGGGCGAGAGTAATACACTAGGTTGGATTGCTGATAGTTTATTGGAAGCATGTAATAATTTATAAGACAATGTTAGGTTGTAAATGAATAATTGAAGTTGAGTACGAAGCTCCTATCTACTTAGAACTTCGTGTCCTATATATAATTAAAGGAAGAGCTGGAATTCTAAGTTAGCGAGCTCTTCCTCCTACTTTAGGAGAGCGGAAGAGCTAGAATAATCAGCTCTTCTACTCTTCTATTAGGTGACTACTAGTCATGTGAGTTACATTAGAAGTAGGATATAATACGAGGTCCTCTCTTATTAGCTTTGTCCCTAAAGCCTATAGTGGACCCTGTTCGTTGATTCGCTATATAAGCGATATAGTATTCTATAAGGTTCTTTGTGGCTTCCCTTAGTTATACCTTTGAGTCCTAAGCTTGTAAAGGAGCGACGTGTAGCTCGGGGACTCGAGATTTAGGCTATTAGTATTAAACCTTTTCTTCTATGTCTTTATTGTAGGGCGAAGCGTCGTACGTACTATATAGTATCTTCCGAGAAGAAGTATAACGAATGTACTAGTTAGAATAGTCGGTGTAAAGGGGCTATTCCTATAGCTAAGGATTAGGAGGTATTTCTTCGAGAGTAGGCTTAACTAGATACTAAAGAAGATACTACTATTACTAGGCTTCTAAAGCTAAAACGATAAAAGAAAGTTCTAAAATATCGTAGTATAGAAATAGTAGCTAAGGGCTATAGTACTCTAGATAAGCTAGAGGCTACTAATAAAGAGGAGGTCCCTCTAGGTTAAAAGGAGCCTATAGAGGATCCTATAGATCGTACGACTTCCAAGTCCTCTAAGGATAATCCCGAAGTCGAGCTAAACGTTATTTAGAGTCCTTCTAAGCTATTATAAGGTCTAGGTACTTCTAGTAATATTCTCGAAGTATCTAGGGCTTAAGGTATTAGGCTAGTTCCTAGGTATTATCTATATCTAGGTAACCTTCTTATTTTACTAAGTAATAAGGTTTTCCTCTAATTTTCTTGTAGTCTAGGATACGCTTAACTATATATTCTATATCCTTATTCTCTTAGGAGAGGTCTAAGTAGTAAGTATACTTAGCTATAGCTAGTACTAGTTCTAATAGTAAGACGTAGAATACTAGGTAGATTTTTATACTTAAGGATAGCTATAGCTTATAATTAACTATACTAACTACTCTCTTAATTTTAAAAAGGCTAATTTTAATATTATTAAGTTTATTACTTAGTCTAGTAGTTTTAATATTCTTACGTAAGAGATATACTTTATCCCCCTCCTTAAAGGTAGGTTTTACTATCTTTTTCTTATTATAGTAATAAGCTAATCTCTAGCTTAAGAACTAAATATCCTAGGTAAGCTATTAGTATAAGGCCTTAAGTTTATTAACTTAAATTTATACTTATTTAGCTAAAACTTAGGCTACCTTAGGTATATAGTATACCTAGGATTCTAATCTATAATTTATATAAAATAGTAATACTTTAGTTATCTTTATAATTACGTTATTATATATAAACTATACTATAGGTAATAGTTTTATTTAATTATCTTAACGTATAAGATAAGCGAGTATACCAAACAAGTACGTATACTACTTCCGAATATTATACCCTCTTTTTACTTTAATACCTTATAACTCTATAATACGATATACTACGGCTTCTATATAAAGGTAGGGTTAACCTTACCCTTAATACACTTAAAATAAACCTAAGTTATAATATTAAAGCCCTTACAAAGACCTATAGTATTATCTATACGACCCTCCTTCGAAGATATACCGGAATACCCTCTTAATATACTAAACCCCTAAAATCGAGAAAACTTATAGACCTAGAAGAGGAGGTTATTATACGATATATAATTAACCTTAGGGTACGATTATTTCCTCCTAGGTTATATAGTATTAAAGATATAGTTAACTAACTACTATAGATACACGATATACCCCTAGTAGGAAAACGATAGGCTAGGAACTTCGTACGGCGTTAGCTAGACCTTTGTACACGTTTTATTCGAAGATACGATTATAAAAGAGTATTATATAAAGATCCGAGAGTTATTAAAGGGTAGTTTATACTAGTATAGAATATAAAGGCCAAATATAGTATCTAGGATAAAGATATCTATAACTTCGATAAGACTAGGTTTATAATAAGTATAATCTTTCCTAGTATAGTAGTAACTACTACAAAGGGCTATAGGAAGGCTAAATTATTATAGCCTAGTAATAAGGAGTAGGCGATAGTAATATAAGATATAAGTACTATAGGCTAGGCTATTCCGCCTTTTATTATTTTAGTAGGCAAGTACCACCTACGGAACTAGTACGAGGAGTATAATTTACTAACTACGTAGGCTATTATAGCTATAGATAATAGATAGACTACTAATATTATAAGTCTATATTAGATTAAGTACTTTAATAAGTATATATATAAACGTATAAAGGGTAGGTTTTAGTTATTAATCCTTAATAGCTATAAAAGCTATTATTCGACTAATTTTAAGCTATACTACTAAGAATATAATATTATTACCCTTTATATACCTCCGTATTCTTTATACCTACTCTAGCTATTAGATATAGGCTATTTTAGGCTATTAAAGTAAGTATACGGTTAAGAGATAAAGGCTTTAATATAAGCTTATATTAATTATATCTAGAAGCCTAACTTCCTTTATAGGTTCTATACTACCTTTTTTAAGGCTATAACTAAAAAGAATATCCAAGGAGGCTTTATTAGAGCTAGCCTTATACTACACGACCTAGAAAGGGTTCTTTCGAAGCTAGATATATATTTACGGACCCTTATACTACTAATTATACTATAGGCCTTAACCGAGTCCTAGGTATCTCAAACCCCCTAGAAGCTAATTAAAGTTAACTCCTAGACTAGCCTTATTAAAAGCCGTATTTTAAATTACTAAAATAGCTCTTTAACACTAATATTAAACGCTATTAACTAATTTTCAAAGGGGGCAAAAGTTATAATATATAAAGTAGCACTTCTTCGAGCCGAGGTCTTTATATTACAAAGGGCGAATAAAGCCCTTAGTAAACGTCGAAGGGCTAAAAGAACCCGTTTATAGTATAAAGGGACCCTTATAGTTGGTGAAGTATAGTTAATAATAGTATAGGTAGATATAGATACCTAGTTAAAGTAAGAAGTTTATTAAAGTCGTAGAAATTAAAGTAAGGCCCCTACGAAGGCTAGGTACTATAGGATATATAGTAAGACTAGGTATAATACCCGTACCTACTAGGAGGCTAGTAAAGCTATTACTTTACCTATTCTAGATACGATTATAATTAAATAGTAGTATTAATATAGTTAAATTAAGGAATTTAAATTAGGTAGTATAAAAAGTAGTATACTTACTTGTTTAGTATACTTGCTTATCCTATATATTATTAATAATTAATATAGTATCGTAGGTATTACTTTAGTATCTAATTTAACCTTTCTATTTATCTATCCGTTTAAGGGTAAAATACTATAGAAAGCTTTTATTTTGTTCTTAGTAGTACTAAGAGGTACTTCTAAAAATTAGATATAAATAGCTTATCTTTATCTAAAATAATTTTTTCTAGTATTCTATAATTTACTATAATAAATTATACGAATAGGTAAGCTAAGTCCTAAGTATTACTAGCTTTTAAGTAAGGAATAAAGTATCTATACTTTGTAAGTCTATTAGTAATTACTAGAATCGAGTTATAAGTAACTTTCGTAAGCGGTTCTAGCGATATAAGTAGCTTAACTATAAAGTTAAGTATTATAGACTTTTATAGTCCCGAAGGTATATCTAGGGACTTAAGTTATCCGTATAGTAGGTATCTTCTATTTTTATTCCTTGTATAAGTATTATATTCCTTAATTACTTATTTTACTAACTTCTTAATTCCTAGGAAGTAGTATATCCTAGTAATTCATTTAATAGTTTTACTTATCCCTTAGTATCTATATACTAGTTAAGAGTATATTTCCTTAACGATCTCTTTATATAAGTTTACTAGTATATAGATTACTTAGTAGAATAGTAGTATTCTATCTAGGTTTACTATAGCTCTTAGGTATTTAGGTAAGTCTTTTAGTATTCTTTATACTATAAGGTCCTTCTAATTACTTTATCAAATATATTTAATAGTTTCGTTATCTTCTATTTATAGTATCGCTACTAACGTCTATCGATTATATATAATATAGTTACTTTACTATTATAAAATTATATACGATACTAGTTCTTTATTCTATAAGTAGTTAATCCTTCGACTTAGAGTATTTACTTTTCTATTCTCTAAACCTTTACGATAGATAATTTTAAAGTCGTATTAAGCTAGTAGTTCTAACTAACGAACCTACCTTCTATTAAGTACTTTTATTATAGTAAAGTATAAAAGGTTCTTATAGTCTATATAAACTATAGTCTTATAGTTTACTCTTTTAAGGTAAATCCTCTATTCTTAGAAGGTAGCTACTATAGCTAGTAGTTCCTTATTGTAGATTTCGTAGTTTAACTCTACTAGACTTAGTTTCCTAGAGTAGAAGGTAATAGGGTATAATTTAGTTATAGTTATAACCTTAGTAATTTCTTTATTAGTAAATTAATTTCCCTCGCTAGACGAGGAAAATCGTTTTAGCTAAGAGATTACGACCCTTATAGCTTCGTCTAATACGTCGGCTTCTACTATACTAGGCTTTTTAAGATCGAAATCCTATAATACTAGTACCTTAGTAAACTTTCTTTTAAGTTCCTTAAATACTTTATTTATTAAAGGGTTCTATTTAAATTTCTATTCTTTCTTTATAAGCTAGGTTAATAGTATAACCGTATTTAAGTATTTCTTTATAAATCGTTTATAAAAGTTAGTAAAGCCTAAAAAGGCTTATACTTCTTTTATTATTCTTAGCTATAACTATTCGAGTATAACCTTAACTTTAAAGTCTTTTATTTAAAGACCTTCGAAAGTAACTTAGAATCCTAAAAACTCTATTAAGTATATATAGAATATATACTTACTAAGTTTTATATAAAGGTTCTTTTCTTATAAGATCTAAAGTACTTTTTTAATATATTCTATATATTCTTCCTTTGTATAAGAATATACTAGAATATCGTTTAAATAAACTACTATAAAGATATTAAGATACTAATATAAAATCTAATTTACTAGTTCTTAAAACGTAACTAGAGTATTAGTTAGTATTAGTTCACTACCCGTACGATAGGTAGTAAACGCCGTAGTGATTAACGTTTCTCCCCGGGGTTACTAGATTCGGGCTCGATCTAGTAGTTATAAGTTCGGGCTCGACTTATAAAGGTAGTAGGTTCGGGCTTAACCTACGATATCGCTTCGGACGTAATAGAACGTGCTACTACTCCTAGGTTACCCTTGCTATAAAGGTAATCTAAGTGTATTATAACTATTGTTTATATTATCTTAATTGTCCTTTAAAAGGGAGGACAACTATACTTCTTAAATATATATAAATTACCCCTATTTCCCTTTATTATAAGGGTCGGGCCCTAGGTATTAAGCGTAGGATATACCTACGCTTAGGTAACCGTACGCTTATATAATCGTACGTGATTATAAGCTACGTTGTCCTTAAGTTATTAGTAGGGTAGATATCCGCCCTTTATATAACGGAGTCCGAGTAGATAGTTACTCTCTCCTTATCGAACGTATTAAATACTACTACCTAGTTACTATATATACGTACTCCCTCGTAATATTATATTCGATCGCTAAAATAGCGTCTCCCTCGGGTTTTACCCTAGAGACTAAAACAAGTTTGTTAAGGAACGATACCTAACTAGAAGTAACGTCGAACGACGAACTATTATATACTATTCGCGAGATGTATTTACGATAACTAGCCCTAGAAGCCGAGTTAAGGAATACGCGCTCCGCTATTAGAAGAGCGGAGACCGGAGAGGTTAGCTAGGATAATTCCACGAATACGCTATTAAGAACCCTAATCTAGTTACTTACTTTATTACCTCGCTAGGGCTCCGGTTAGGAAGAGTCGGCCCTTAGGAGCTAGAAGCCGGCGACCTAGGATAGAAAGGCGAACTCCTTTCGAGACTACCTACTACGGCTAAAGAGCTTATACCGTATACGCTCCGCTATAAAACTAGTACTCTCCTCTAGCTACTACTAGGATACTATCTACGATACGCTCCTAGTACGCGAACGAGCTCGGATAAGATACTTCTAAGAAAAGGGAACCCCCGGGTAAGCTAAGGACCTTAAAGCTTTCTTTACGTAGCTCGATAAGATCTTCGGGGATAGTAATAAAAAGGCTAAGGTATTAGAATAGCTTAGTAGGTTAAAATACTCCTTAGGTTAACTATAGTATAAATACTAGCTAGAATTTAACGAACTTTTTCTAATTATAGGTAAAGAGAGTTAAGATAATAGTATAAAGATCGGATACCTTCGGAATACCTTCTCGAACCTTG
This sequence comes from Coleophoma crateriformis, assembly GCA_003369635.1. Lineage (NCBI taxonomy): Eukaryota > Fungi > Ascomycota > Leotiomycetes > Helotiales > Dermateaceae > Coleophoma > Coleophoma crateriformis. The sequence goes on from PDLN01000028.1 coordinate 92,738, forward strand.
CGTTATTATACACGGTAACTATACCTAGGATAACGGATTACTACTAATTCTCTAAGGAAGTAGAACGGATTATAACAAACCTCGAAGAGACGGATTAGTTTAAGTCTACCTATAAGAAATAGAGTAAAAGGAATAAAGATTCTAAAGTAAATACGTTAGTAACCGTCTATTCCTATAGTACAACTATAGTAACCGGAGTAGATACTAATAGTAATATAGTAATAGCCTTAACTTAACTAAAAGGACTACGTAAATATAGTAATAGAGATTATAAGAACCGCGATAAGAAGTAGAAGGCTAAATAAGTTAATACCGTAAAAATAAAGAAACGCTAAAACGAAAAGCTTTATTTCCGTTATAGAGTATCCGGATACTACCTCCGCGACTATATATATACTCTAGCGACTCGCCTAACCTCCTTTAATATAGCCTTAGTAAGGCCTATACTAGAAGACGACGTAGAACTAATAAACTTCGTTATATTAGAGTTAGGAAAAGACTAACTCTCCTTCGAAATTAGGAGACAAGAGTAGATAAAGTACTARTAAAAGGGTAAAGGAAATTTAGGAGAGTAATAAACGGAAACCTYGTTTATATARATATAATCCTTTAAAAAACTCTTAGGATATTTACCTTTATTAACGAAGGYTAYTARTACTATACTATAATTAACGAAGAGCTAGCGATAGGCCTTAGCCTTCGTTATATAAGCTATAAGAAGTATAAAGTAAAAAGTACTTTAAAAGCTATAAGGAATAAGACGATTAAAGGAGTTATTATATTCTATATAGAAATCGCGAGGTACGATTAGGACGTTTATACCTATATAGTTAATAACCTATCGTTCCTTATAATCCTAGGAAACTCGTAGAAAGCGGATAATAAGATAAGGATAGCGCCGGAGAACTATTAGTATTACTATAGTTACGTAAAACGATAGGTAACCGAAGGACGAAACTATATTAAATATAAGGAAAGCGATAGTTTTACGTTAGTAAGTATTATAACTACGAAGGATATCGAGATAGCCTTTAAGGAAAAGTCGGAGCTAACTATTAGCTAGCTAAAAGATAAGCTACCTCTAGAAGTAAAAGATATAACTTTACTATTTTCTAAGTAGGAGGTAAAGAAGCTAGTACTATACTATCCTAGTATCGACTATTATATCGATATCCGCTAAGAACCTAACGGATCTTAGGTAACTTTACTATAAGGTTTACTATATAGTATATTAAAAGACGAACTCCTAGTACTATAAAAGTTACTTAACGACCTTCTTAAGAAGGGGTATATCTAAGAAAGTATATTAGAAGTAACGGCTCTTGTATTATTTATACGAAAACTAGGAGGAGGGCTTCGGTTCTATTATAACTACTAAGTATTAAACGCTATTACTAAGTAGGATCGTTACTTATTACCGTTAGTACCAAAGATTATAAGAAATCTATTAGGATTACGATAGCTTATAAAGGTAAACGTAGTTTCGGCCTTTTATTAAATATAAATAGCTAAGGGCTACGAATATAAGATAACCTTTTATATAAGATTCGGGCTATTTAAATAGTTAGTATATCTATTCGGACTATTAAAGGCCTTAGTAACTTTTTAATAGTATATTAATAGTTTACTATAAAAAGAGTTAGACGACTTTACGTTAGTATATATAAATAACGTTATAATCTATTCTAATAGCTTATAAGAAGATTATTTTATAAAGGTTCGTATTATCCTTTATAAGCTTTAGGGTAGAAGGCTCTTCTTAGATATTAAGAAAAGCGAATTCGTATAAAAGTTAATTAAATACCTTAGGTTTATTATATACGCTAATAAAAAAAGTATAGGTCCTAATCTAGTAAAGTTAGAAGTAGTAAGAAAGTAAGAGTTATCCGAAATATAGAAGGAAATATAATATTTTCTAGGCTTCGCGAATTTCTATCGAGGGTTTATCCTAAACTACTCTAAGCTAGTAGCTTTATTAACGGCGCTTACTAGGAAAGGTATCCCGTTCTCCTAGGAAAAGGAAGAGGAGTTAGTATTTAGAAGGTTAATAAAAAGGTTCTATAAAGCTTTTATATTAGCTTATTAGGACCTTACTTTAGAAATATTCCTTAAGATAGATTATAATAGATTTGTATTAGGAGGTACTCTCCTTTAAGAAAAGGATAAAGTCCGTTAACTAGTAGGCTTCTTCTCGAAGAAACTTAACTAGGTAAAAATAAATTATAATATATATAATAAAGAAATATTAGTAGTAGTATCCTATATAAAGTTCTAGTCCCTCGAACTAAAAACTTATAGCCCTTTTATAATCTAGATAGATTATAAGAATTTAGAGTATTTTATAACTAAAAGGTAGTTATTAGAGTAATAGATTTATTAGTACGAAATAATATCCCCTTTCTAGTTCTCCTTAGTTTATCGACTAGGATCTAAGATAATTATACTAGACGCCTTATCACGGAGGGAATAAGATATACTAGGGAAGGACGATAGGAAGTCTAGATTCTAGCGATTCCTAGACCTAGATACCGTTTAAAACTAGTCGGTATTAGAACGGAAACGGGAGGGGAAGCGGGAGGTAGTAGTAGCTACTACGTCTACTACGCTAGAGAAGCTAGTTAACGATTACTAAGCTACGGTCCTTGCCTTATAACCTCCGAGATTATAAAGGCTATTTTAGGAATAAGAGTTTAACGAGTTATAAGCCGTTTTAGTATAAAAGGATAATCTTTACTAGGCTATCCTCTATGTAGTTAAGGCTAGAGCCTAGTCGATACCTAGTAAAGTAAAGTTAAAAGTCTAGGTAAGCGACTATAGCGTAGACCTAAACGGACACTTACGTTACTAAGATAGGCTTTAGGTACTAAGAGCTCTTATATCGTTAGAAACTAACTATAAATTAATAGACTCTAACGTTAAATAATATAATATACTAAGAACTAAGTTTATTTAGTCCGTATACGATTCGTTAGTCTATAGCTACCTAAGCCGGGACTCTACCGCTTTTATTCTAGGACGTAACTTCTACTAGTTACTATAATTGAGATATATTAGATAGTTTTTATAAAACTACGATCCTTATAAGAGGAATAAAATATAGAGAGAATATAAATATAGACTCCTAAGACCCCTACCGGTCCTTAACTAGTTCTTTTAGGAGATCTCGATAGATTTTATAACTAACCTACTAAACTCGTAAGGAAATCGGTACTTATAAATAATCAAAGACTAGTTAAGTAAGTATATAGTATTAAAAGTAATACCTAATATAAAAGTAAAGGAGTATATTAAAAAGTTTATAAAGTACTAGGTTCGTTACTATAGTATACTACGAGTAATTATAAGCGATAAGGGTACTAACTAGATAAGTATATTCTAGAGGATATTCTATTACCTAATAAACGTATAATAAAGACTTAGCTCTAGATACTACTTATAAACCGACGAAGGCCCTAAACGACTAAACTAAGATATCTAGGTATACCTAAGGAACTTTATTAACTAAGAATAATCTAACTAGAAATAGTAGTTTCCTACTATATAACTTACGTTAAACGGGCGTTATTATACGGGTCTAGGAATAAACCCCTTCTTCGCGGTTTACGGATACGAAGCCTTGTTACCCGTCCTTTTAAAAGCGGAAACTAACAACGAACCCCTACTCCCCGTAAGCGAGAGGGTAAAGGAGTTTATACGAAGAATAAAGATAATTATAAAACTATATTAAGTAAATATAGTAGAGACCGCTTAAAAGTAAAAGGAGAATATAAATAAATCTCGAATACTAGCTCTTATCTACCGAAAAGGTAATAAGGTATAGTTAGACTTATATAACTACTAAACGAACTACCCTAAAAGAAGTCTAGACTCGAGATA
>PDLN01000029.1:0-88742 GCA_003369635.1 Coleophoma crateriformis
ACTAAACTAAGATATCTAAGTATACCTAAGGAACTTTATTAACTAAGAGTAATCTAACTAGAAACGGTAGCTTCCTATTATATAACTTACGTTAAACGGGCGTTATTACACGGGTCTAGGAATAAGTCCCTTCTTCGCGGTTTACGGATACAAAGCCTTATTACCCGTCCCTTTAGAAACGGAAACTAACGATAAACCCTTACTCCTCGCGAGCGAGAGGGCGAAGGAGTTTATATAAAGAATAAAGATAATTACGAAACTATATTAAGTAAATATAGTAGAGACTACCTAAAAGTAAAAGGAGAATATAAATAAATCTCGAATATTAGCTCTTATCTACTAAAAAGGTAATAAGGTATAGTTAGACCTACGTAACTATTAAACGAACCACCTTAAAAGAAGTCTAGACTTAAGATATATAAAGTATATAATAGATAAAGTATTATTACTAGTCTCTATTCGACTTTCTAGGATTCCTAGTAATATTTACCTAGTATTCTATACGGACCTACTTCGACTAGTAGGTAAGGATCCTCTACTAGGGTAGGAGTCTAACGATATATAACCGGAACTTATATTATTTAAATCGTATAAAGAATAGTAAGTCGAGAAGATACTATACGCTAGGACTAAGAGGAAAGGTAAAGGGAGAACTAGGGAAGTACTAATAAAATAGTTAGGGTACTATAAGCTAATATAAGAACCTACGGAGAACCTAGCGAATACCGTAGTAATAGACTAGTTCGAAGCTACTTATAAGGATATAAAGACTAATAACGGTCTAAGAACGTCTTAGGAGAAGTCGAAGACGAAGAGGAATAAGGTATAATTACGCGAATTCGCGGGCGTTAAAGGATAGAGTTAGTTATTTTAGAAAAGGAAAACGAAAGAGAAGAGAGTTCTATTAAAAGAATCTAAAAAGAAAAAAAACCTAAACGAAAACTAGCGAATACCGTTATAAACCCCCTTCCCCCCCCCTACTAAAACAAAACTAAAACTAATTATAATACCGAGTACTTAAAACTAAGGTAGGCGCGATCCTACTAGTACTAAAAATAACGGTTACTAGATAAAAATAGGTAAGAAGAACTTAAAAACTTATATTTAACCTTATTAGGTAACTATATTTATAATAGTATTTATAACCTTAGTAGCTATAGGACTAAGCGGTTAGCGCTAGAAAACGATTAAGGAACGATAAGACTTATATAGAGAGTAGACTAGTAGCCTAAAGTAGCTTTAAGACTTTCTAAGCCTTAAGGGCCTTTACTAAGTTAGCGTAGGCGACCGTACTAAAGAATAACCGTTAGCTACCCGAAAATAGTCGGGATTAGTTAAGAAACTTATATATTAGCGTTAGTAGAACGAGTCTATACGGCGTAAATAATATATACTATTATAGGACTAAAGAACGGTTAGCGATGTTTTTTAACTAGAGACCTAATAGAACTTATAGGTTTTTATAATTTTTACGCTTACGAGCGTAGTCTATATAAGAGTAGGAATAAGAGGACTATATAAGTTAGCGAAACCCGATTAAAAGGGAGCGGACACTAACTTATAACTTAGTCCTAGTAATTTATACTAGATAGAGTATAACCGATATAGTAAATAATTAAGGTAGTTATTTAAACCTAGTTAATATCTTATAGAGGCTAACGATATTAGTAGGGGATATAAGGTTTCGAAAAACGTATAGTACGGATTTTTAATATTATCTAAAGAAAAAGAAGAAAGGAACTAGATTAGAGTATAAAGCGCTTTTATATATACGGGTATAATAAAGAAACTATAGTATCAAAGAAGTCGATAATACTAATATCGATAAGAATAAAAATATAGATAATAGTAACGTTCCTAGTAGGAGAGCGACCGTTATATACCGGAACTAGACGTATTAACCAAAGAATACGTATAGCCTATTTAGTAACCTATTTAAAGGAAGTCGATAATAGGTTAGTATAAAAGCTAATAATACTAAAAAACTTATTTATACTACGTACGTACTAAGCCGGATCCTAATATATTAACGACGGAGAATAGCCCGAGTAGGAGATAAAGTAATCGATTCGCCGGATTCGGAAGATAATAATATAAAAGAACCTATAATAGAAACGCCTTCTACGTACGACGAATATAATAAGTYRGAACCCGATAATTATATTTCGGAACGAGTAYTATAYRTAAGATAGGATATACTAGCGAAGGATAATAGGTCGGATAAGGGATTTAGGGGATTTAGAGCCGTACTACGTTTAAATTATAATAGCTCCCTCTATAGAACAAGCGGGAAGAGGGGAGTAATATAAGGGTCGGGCCCTAGGTATTAAGCGTAGGATATACCTACGCTTAGGTAACCGTACGCTTATATAATCGTACGTGATTATAAGCTATATTATCCTTAAGTTATTAGTAGGGTAGACGTCCGCTCCTTATATAGCGGAGTCTAAGTAGATAGTTACTCCCTCCTTATCRAACGTATTAAATACTACTACCTAGTTACTATATATACGTGCTCCCCCGTAACACCTATATACTATATATAACTAGGTACGTATAAAGGTACTTCTATGCCTTCGTAGAGGCAATTAAGAACTACTCTTCTTCCTAGTCCTTAAATGACTCCTAGTATTCTAACTATAAGTTCTTATCTCTAAATTCCTTCCTCTCCTAGTACGTAATTAAGAAAAGAATCTATATATTTAGTTATTCCTTCGTCCACTTCCTATTAACCTCTTCCGCTTAGTTAAGGTCCTCGCCCTACGAGCCTTATTCGACTTTGTATTCGATATCTAGTATTAGAATTATCTTCGTAGGATATCTCGATAGAATCGGATTTTCGTATAAGTCTAATTTAAGCTATATAGCTTCTTGACTTCGACCTAGCTATTCTATAATTAATAATTGACTAATTACTAATTAGTATTAGTTTACTACCTGTACGATAGGTAGTAAACACCGCGGTGATTAACGTTTCTCCCTAGGGTTACTAGATTCGGGCTTGATCTAGTGGTTATAAGTTTAGGCTCGACTCACAAAGGTAGTAGGTTTAGGCTCGACCTATAGTATCGCTTCGGACGTAATAGAACGCGTTACTACTCCTAGGTCACCCTTGCTATAAAGGTAATCTAAGTGTATTATAGCTATTGTCTATATTATCTTAATTGTCCTCTAAAAGGGAGGATAACTATACTTCCTAAATACATATAAATTACCCTTATTTCCCCTTATACGTATATCCTACAATTCCCGTACGAAACTGGTATTATAGCTACTCTAATATACCTAGGCCCTATATTACTTTTTCCTATATATAGGGAAATAACCGGTCGTAAGCTTATTAGCTAGTACTAAGCTCCTGTTATAATTCCTTTTAACGATACTAGAACCGTACGGAGTATACTCCGGTCCTATAGATATATCGGTATACCTATTAAACCCTATAGGATATAGCTATATCCTAATACTAAATAACCTAATTAAAGCTATATCGTAATCTACTTTTATTAAAAGTCGAGTTATATATTATTAGAATAGCTCTCTAACCCTTATATATAAGGCTATTAATTATTTTACGAAAGGTATATCTAAAATTATATACTAGCTAGTACTCTTATAAGAAGAGAATAAGAACCTTTGACAAGTAAATAAACTACTAAGTAAACGTCGAAGAGCTAAAAAGATATATCTATAGTATAAAGGAGTACTTATATAATAAGAAGTAAAAGACCTATAAGATAAGAAGGATATTAAGAGTCAAGTAAAGTAAGAAACAAAGGCTAGTATAGGTCGGAAGCTAAGGGAAGAATCACGTATACTATAGTAGGGAATTTATAGCTTTCATTTTTGAAGGAATTATATAATAGGAGAAACGTTATTCTGTCCCGGCCAAGCTTATTATATAGTATTTAAATAGTAGACTTACGGAATTATAAAGGACAATGAGGAACCAGACACTACTTTAGAAGGGATTCTATAGTTTAGATTATAGAGCCTTTAAGGGCCTAATCAAACGTCCTTCTATCCATTCTTTAATAATTATCGTATGTTATCTATCTTTTGTCTATATTAGTATTAGACAGGCTTGAATAAACCCGTACTTGTATAGTACTCTCTATATTCCCCTCTACAATACGACGTTATAGTAACTATAAAGAGACTAGGTATAATATACGTACCTATTAGGTTATAATAGAGGTATCTAAAGAAAAGGATTCTAAGTAGTTTTATTTGATTATAGGCGTTGTAGTATATTTATTATAGTTTAAAATATAAGGGTTAAAAATTTTAGGACTTTTACTTAGTTAGGACTTTCGTTATATATACACGTTAGTTTACGTATAATAGTACTAGTATAAAGACTATAAAAGTCTTACCTTTTTATATTAACTATAGACTAGAGCTATAAGTATATTATATACTAAGGGAATTATATACTCTAGTAGAATAAGTACAGATTCGAGTTACGAAGCTTAAAGCTTTATATAAGCAACTAGTATAAGATATTCGATTTTTAAGGCTAAGGTTAATATTTTATTATAATAAGAATAGGATCGAGGGACCGACCTTCTAGGAGGGGGACAAAGTCTACCTACTACGAAAAAATATAAAAACGACTAGACCTAGTAATAAACTCGATAATATCAAGATCGGACTATTTAAAATCAAGAAGGTAATAAGCCTAGTTAACTATAAACTTTAATTACTACCAAGTATAAAAATCTATCTAGTTTTCTATATATCGCTATTAGAACTAGTACTAAAGGTAGTATAGTATACCTACTACCTAGATCTCTCTTAGGAAAACGAAGTTACGGAGTACGTAGTAAAGAAAATCCTAGTATATAAGTAAATTAGAGGAAAACTCTACTACCTAATAAAATAGGAAAATTACCTAGATATTAATAACACTTAGGAACTAGTAAGCTATTTTAAACTATAGACTCTTTAGGAGTACTATTAGAAGTACTTAGCTTAAGGAATAACTCGGAAGGGCTTTAAGAGATAGTCGACTCCGTAAGAGGACTAGTATCGTTACCTTAAGAATATTAAGAGATTTCCTTTTACCGCCTTTCCTTTTTATTAGTAGCCTCTAGTTTATCTAAATTAGACAAACTACGACGTAATATCTTAAGGCCTTGTTTCTTTAGTAGGCCTTATTGTTTTTCTAAGCGAAGGATCTTAGTAAAGGCCTTAGTATACTTATTAGCTAAACGCTATTCCTCTCTCTCTAGTTTTACCTAGTCTTCCGGAGAAGGACTAGCTAGATTACATTTCGACTTAGATATTACATATTCGCTATACTAAGAGGAAGCCGACGGAGCTACTACGTACGATAAACCCTTACGCTTATATCCTAAGTAAGATATCGCTTTATACCTAGTACGTAGTATATAGGATACCAAGGCCCTACGTTTCTTTACCTTCTTTTTAGAAGAGACTATAACTTAGGTCACTAGTAGGAAGAAGCTACGAAAGCTTCGCTTAAGTAGCTAATAAACCTACTAGGTCTACCTTTGATTCTAAGGATAGAACTAATAAGAGGGGACCTCGTGTTACAACCTAAAGTAGATTACATGATAATCCTACTCTTACAAGTCAGGTGATAAGCTTTGGATCCATAGGAATATATATTGGATCCCCTTGTAATTGAATTTGAAAGTCGGGATCCAAGTTAGAGTATTTAGTATATAAGAATACAAAGTTCCCAAGTAGATAGGAGCTTCGTACTCAACTTTAATTATTCATTTCAACCCTACCTTGAACACTAAAGACTATTACGTGCTTCCACTATCCTACTACAACCCTTAGTTACTTAGTACTCTAAGTAACTAACCTCACCCGAGTCCCTACCTTTACCCCCGCTAAGGAAGCCTACACGTTAGCCTATATATAGGTTATAGGGCGTAACACACCTCTACTTTCGGCTATACACGACCCTCCCCCCCCCCTTCTACTACTTAAACCTAACTATGATTTTAGCCTTTGAGTCCTTACAAATTCTTATAGTAACCCTACTATAAGGCAAAAAAATATTAGAAATACCTATTAGACTTTTATAAGCGACGTTTATCTATTATTCGATATAGGATAGTCGCCTTTAGAGCTAACTTCCGAAATAGAAATATCTAAGACGTCGAGGTAATAGTAAGAGCGGGTAAGCTTACTTAGTTTAACCTAATCTGTTCTATGAAGCTAGGATACGAGCTAGAAAGTAAACGTAGAAGCTCGAAGACGTCTATTGTTACTTACCTAGACGCTATATAAGCCTTTTAGGAATAATAGTCTTGTAAAGTATCTATTGTCTACTATAGACATATAAGTTTAATTCGTACTATGTAGATTTTATTATAAAGTATAGTAGTGTAGTTAGTAGAGGTACGATAACGCTATAGTTTACATCTAGATTTCGGTTTTAGTCTTGGCTTTATAGGATAGAGAGTTGCACGTATACAGAAATTTATTTATCTCTCCCTGACTTCGAAACCCACCACGAAGTAGACTTAGTATACCGGTATTATTTTCCAGGTATAGGTAGCCATCCTGCTTCTTGGTCGAAATAAAGTATTCCAGTGACTGTATAATAATATTACCTCTCCGGACTAGTCATCAAAACTGTTTCCGGACTAGCCTCTCAGTCGTTGCTGCGACTCCTGAGCTCATCGCTGCGCTCACACTAGCCAGTGAGGCTGAAGCTACCGCCGAACTCGCCGCATCCTTTGCAATAGCTAATCCTTCCTTTGCAATTACCAGTCCTTGATAAGTATAGACCACGGAGGCAATGGCTGTTGCTGTCGAAATACACCCAAACACGAAAGTCAAGATCAAGATCGCCACGAGGCCCATCCAAAACGACAGCCATTCTTCCGGGTCACGAAAGTCCTTGAAGCGGTACCATAGACTAGTTGGTTTGGACCTGTAGATCTTGTAAATGTCATCCAGACGGACCTGCCAGTATGAAAATGATGATATAGCCGGATGCTCGAAGCCTGGCGTGGAGAAAGGGTTGTTGGTAGGGTCACAGATTTCTGCATGGTATTTCTCGACGTACTTGGTTGTTTTTTTATGTTCACGTTCTGATGTGGAGGGAAAGAGAATTCCCAGGGTTGTAAGTGTCTCGGTGAGCAGTGCTGTGGGGAATATCTTGGTGTTGCTGGACTCGTGTTAGCTGACTCTGCTTAGGTCATAGATATCTCTAGGTACCTTTGTTTATGAGCTTCTAGGAATGGTTTGGACATGAAGACCTGCAAAATCCTGCCATTCTCCTCGCTGTCCTCATATAAGAGGTGATTTACGATATTTGTTGCCACTTGGGTCTGGATGCCGTGGAGTGATTGTAATGCAACCGCAGAGAATTGGCCGTCCATTTTTGTTCCAGTCTTCTGCGCTGTCGATTGAGTTGACAGAGTTGTGGGGCTTCTGATAGGTGCTGGTTTGAATTGACTTGCAATGAACTCGTTCAGTTTGGTAGTATCATTCCATTCTACCGAACCTGGAGAGATATCAGGGTCTGCATCTTCGCAAAAGTTGATCGTCGTCCATAGCCGAAGTGCAACGTTGATTGAGGTGTTGAGTGCGGAGTCGCCCTTAAGGACAAACTCTTCGTGGGTTTTGAGAATACTTCGCAACTCAGGCCGCTCAACTGATGTTTTATTCTCGCCCGACTTCCAGATGATGTCGATAACTTTCATAATATCTTCGTGGTTCTTTCCTGAGAGCTTCGTGAATTCCACCCCTGTCGCTGATCTTAGATTTTTGCATTTCTTTTCATAATATGAAAAGAACCATTTGTACTCCTCCAGATCCTCAGCATCTATAGACCAGAATGACTGCAGGATCTTCCTTTTTAACTCTCCCGACAGCGGGCTGAGAATACTTGTTCCCGCCATCTCAGACCGAAATGGCTATTCCAATATCAGACAGTGCTGGCGCCTCGTGGAGATTGAGGTCCTGTAACTCTATCAAGGAGTTGCCATGGTATCCGAATGTGAACTATGCAAAATATTGACTCTAGATTTTTCAAATCGTCCTTCGCTTTGGCAAGCAAGGCTGGCTTTCCTTTTGTCCGGTTGCATGTGATTCATGTGGCCTAGGTGCAGATTTGTGGCTTTCCATGCATGAACCAGCCAATGCACGCAAGCCAAATACGTGTAACGTTGCAATCTAATGCAAGGTTTCGCAAACTAGGCCTCTTTGTTCTCGAGCTGAAAATCACCTCTGGAGGTATTAATCCCTCCTCTCATTTTCCCTAGCCACGCATTGCAGTTGTCCCTAACGATATCACCATGATGGAACGCTGCCATAATTATATAGAAAAACTTCGACAGATGATGGCAAATGGGGTACCCGACTCGGACAGCCTTAGAAGATTTGAGACTGAGATCCGTCCAGGAACACAGCCAAACAAAGCACTTCTTCCACGCTTACCTGCTCAAGCTCCAAATCACCCCGCACAGGAACGAGCCTCATTGCAACCAAATCCACAGTCAAGAACATCACAAAAGCTCGAGCCAGTGATTCCTAATCAGGAGATGCCACTTTCTTATCCCGCACCAGTCAAAGCTACACCGAAGTCGGTCGCTCTCAAGAATACTGTCAAGGAAAATCCTATATTTGCTGCGCTGGAGTCTGGCTTGCCAGTGAAATACAAAGATAACTTCCACATCTCCCGTCGATTAGAGGTGACTGATGGCCCATTGAAGACCAAGTTCTTTGACGGGAAAGAGTCAGTCCGCAAGCAACTTGGGGCGGCAATAAAATCGTGCAACAAACGTACTAAAAGCGGAATAGTGATTGAATATGTCATGGGTGGATGGAGCGACAGGGAAGAAGATTGGAAGCCTACGGTTGTCATATTTTGCGCAGATCAGCCTCAGAAGGAGGCAATTGAGAACAAGCTGAAGAACCTTCCAAATATTTTGAAAGACTATGAACACATTATAGAAACGGAGGACACGCAACTCGCCTCAGGAACAACCATTGAAAATCCTTCATACGAATCAATCCTCTTTCCAGGAGGCTATTACGCGGTTTTTGGCAATTGCAAAGTCTTTCCTCTGTCCACACTGTGCGGATTGAGATGTGTTGTCCAAGATGGATCTGCTTTGAACCTTGAACTCCAGTTCACTTTAGGAGGTGTGATTGTAGCCAATGGTGATGCTTATGGGTTGACAACTGCACATAAACTCATCGATATCCTGAAGTCTGAGCAGGGGTCTATGAATATCAATAGTTCCAGTTCTGACGCAAATGAGGCGGGGCCTTCTAAACCTGCGGTAAAACATGATGGTAAGTAAATAGTTTCTCTCTCGTCCATATTCCCATATTGGCCACCTGGTAATAGCTTTGGAGCAGATGGATGGCATCACATTGGAACCACCTGGGTGGGTGAATATGGATCTTGGACCACCGATGGCAAAACTGAAGAAGAGACCTATTGGGACTGGGCCTTGATCAAACTCGACCAGGAAGAGATTCATCCAAACTATATACTAACCCCATATCCTGACAGCGATCAAGCGCCAAACCCAATCGAAGGATTTGTTCCGACCAATTCCTTGTCGTATGGGGAGGTTTGGGTCTCTGTAGGTCCTGGGGCATCTTTGCTTGGTATCCTAATTGCACAGACTACTTTACTCTCGTTCGGCGAAAAAGTATTTGAAGCGTATTCGATACGGTTGTCAAGGCCACTGGGTTAGTGTCACTTGATATATTTGATTTGCTCTTTGGATGCTCACCAATATATAGATGATGGCAGCTCTGGCTCATGGGTCATTCGAGATGGGAAACTATGCGGCTATATTTTCAGCAGAGTAGTGGGCAAACCATGGGCCTATATGCTACCCATTGAGCCGGCCTTTGCACGAATTTCAACGCTGCTTGACGCAAAAATCTTTACTTCTGTGCAAGCAAGCCCAGATATCCCGCTATTAAGTCCATCATCAAGTGGTGCAGAAACATTACCTGCCGTCAATTCAGAGCTTAAAAGTCCACCACCTAGCCCGTCTGAAGGCAAGCATAGATCGAATAGTATATCCTCGGCGGCCCATATCAAAGTTAATTCAGCTACAGATGAGAACTCTATCATGGATCCGCAGACGTCTGTACCTATAGTGGATATAAAAGGACCCGCAAAAACTGATATATCAGACACATTTGCTCTATTAACTCAAAGGGAACTCGAACTTGCACGGGAATATGTTGGTCGCTGGCGGGGAGAGCGCCCGAGACGTGTAGTAGAGTCACTTGATGTACAGAGAAGCAAACGATTTGACAATCTTGTCCTTGAGAAGCCTGAACCTCCAAAGATCGACTCAGGCAAGGGCAAAGCTCCACAGTCTCCCAGACTGGTCGACCTTTACACAGCAGGGGAAAGCTCAAAACCATCCAAGCCGGGGAAGCAATCCAGAGGATTCTCTGGGTCTGGATTCGAGATTATTGGTTTGATATTAGCAGCCGTGCCGCATGTGGTAGCGCTTGCCGAGCACTTACCGTTATGGAAGCTGACCTCGAATTCGATGCCCCGAGAACTACCTGTGGTTCTGAAAACAGAGGAAGTCATCTTCCAGGACATAGTATATTACCTTGTTAGTACGTTTTCGCCAGGAGGAGTTTCTACATCAGATAGCCTTCAATTACTATGGCAGGATACCTCATTCCAGGAAAATCTAATAAAGCAACTCGGAAAAACAAAACTAGATCTCATTTTTACGACATTCGCTAGCATTGAAACTTCATTGCGCCACCTGCAGTTCGAATTTGAACAGCTTCATGGTCGATCAGTAAGTAGGAAATGAATTTAGTTCCGCCCATCCCTTGACCTACTAGTCATCCACGCTAATATTGCCCTCACTCTCTAGAAATCGAAGTCAGCGATGCTTCGAACTCTTCGTATGCTTGGTTTAGATACAGAATCTCGGAAGATAGAAAAAGAATTGGCTAATTTGACTTCGTATAACGTTCGGTTGACCCGAATTTTGCAATATGCATCGCTACGCGTTTTACAAGCTCCTGTTAACCTAGCTACTCCAAAACCTTTCGATTTCCCCGAACAGCCCAAGACCAATAGATGGGAGCCACTACGCACCGGAGTCAACACAGCAGCTGATAACCCTTCTCATGCTGAAAGAGGATTAGCATTTGGCCTCCGGGAAAAGTATGCTAAGGCAGAGAAGATGCATCGAGAAACGCTGGACTTAAATAAGAAAGTATTAGGGCGGGAGCATCCAGACACGCTAATTAGCATGGATATTCTTGGTCGAACCCTTAGCCTCCAGGGGAAGTACGCTGAGGCGGAGATATTGCATCGAGAAGCGCTTCACTTAGGGGAGAAAATATTAGGGCCGGAGCATCCAGACACGCTGACTAGCATGGCTAACTTAGCTTCGATATACTGGAGTCAAGGACGCTGGAAGGAGGCTGAAGAGCTGGGGGTGGAGGTGTTAGAGATGAGGAAGATGGTGCTAGGGTTGGAGCACCCAGACACGCTGACTAGCATGGCTAACTTAGCATCGATATATCAGAGTCAAGGACGCTGGAAGGAGGCCGAAGAGCTGGAGGTGGAGACGTTAGAGATGAGGAAGATGGTGCTAGGGTTGGAGCACCCAGACACGCTGACSAGCATGGCTAACTTAGCATCGATATATCAGAGTCAAGGACGCTGGAAGGAGGCCGAAGAGCTGGAGGTGGAGACGTTAGAGATGAGGAAGATGGTGCTAGGGTTGGAGCACCCAGACACGCTGACCAGCATGGCTAACTTAGCATCGATATATCAGAGTCAAGGACGCTGGAAGGAGCTCAACGACAACAACAAAGCCGATGCTACAGTTGTCTTTCCCTCTGCTGGGAGTGGCAGATTGCAGCAGCCGCGACAAAACATCGCCATGGGGGGCGACGGGATTCCCGCTGCTGAAAATTTAGCCTCCAACAACCTCGAGCATCGTAGATCTTATAGCTCGTATCGCGGCGGCAGCTTCCGGTCCAATGCTATATCGGGTCAAGGGCAACAACAAACGATGTTTCCGACGCCATCGCTACGCCGTAATTCAATCCGCGATCCCGGCTCAAATAGTCTCCATTCCTCTAGGAACTATATCGCGATCGGGGCATCGATGCCCAACTATAGCTATTCTCCGCGTAATAGTACGGGCAATATTCAAGGGCCATTTACTTACCAGTCGCCGTCGCAGTACAGGAACGAAGCTGGTAGTATAGGCGAAGGGAGAGACCACGCGGCAAAGGACTATTTTGGTTCGGGAAACAGCCCGTTCTCCCCGACCGGTCGCGAGGGATTCAGGAGTATTGGAGCATCGGGAGCCTCTAGATCGAGAGTATGGGGTACGGCGACCGGGGGTCAGGGCTATGTGAATCAGTATGCTGGTTATGGACGCGACCCACAGTCCCGACCGGGACCCAATGTAGAGACGGATCTATCACCCGACGAGGTCCCGTATTAAATGAGAGTGTGCTGTAGCTAGCTTATACACCGAAAGGTTAATATCGTAATAATAAAGCTATACCTCTAGTAACTCCCGGCTGGAAAGGGGTGATAAAGACACTAGGACCTTTATATCTTTATACTCAAACAGTAGCTCGGACTTTAGTCCTCTGGCTACCTAGTGCAAGTGTTATAAGACTAGAGTATAAGGAAGTTGTTAAGCTTGTGTCTAGGCTATCTAGTTATAAGCTTGAGACTATGACAAAACTTTATAAATGTATTAAGCAAGGATTAACTTATAAGAAGAGTGTATTCTTTCTATAGAGACGAGGAACACAAAGGCTCAAGTGAGTGAGGTTTATACATAGGATATCAAAAGCTTCATTAAAACAGTGGCTATTTGCCTTAGGAATCTAGCCCTCGCTAATTTAGTTAATAATACGGTGTAGTTTCACCTCTTGCACCCCGATAACACAATTTCTCCTTTGTCGCAATCACTCTACCTAGGAAATAGATCTAATATTATACTCGCTTCAAAACTCCAGGCGCAGATCACGAAGCTGCAAGAGTTAACCTGCTATGTTACTAACTACACCCTCGAAAGCTTAGAAGCTTTCCACTAGGCAGAAGGAGCGTTCACCTAGGAAGCACTAAAACAATCTCTCACTAAATTCATGGATTGTGATACTCGAGCTTTCTTTGAATCGCTAGAAAATGCACAGAAGTCATTGGTTAGCTTTACAACTAATTCACTCTTTTACTAATACCTGGAACTATACTTAAAGGTCTTGACTTTAAGCATCATTATTTAATAACAATTACTTTCTCCTTAGTTATAAACCTTTTATAGACATTACATTTATATAAAATTCATCGTTCTAACGAATGGGTCGTTTGAACTCGTGATAGGTCTCTGAAGAAACCTTGGACACTTTGAAATTAGAAAACCCAGATAGTTCATCTAATAAATCGACTCCAAACCCTATCTAGGCATAAATAACGTATGTTACTAGTCTAGTATTGAAATTAATCATCAACAAACAAGACTCCTTGATCCGGATCCCGGATGACCTAGAAGACGACTATTCTATCGCGTACTTGCGACGACTAAAACAAAACAGATCCAAGAAGACTGATTGAACTCTCTCCTAAATAACCATTCATGGAAGCTCCAATCCGAGTCGGTGAATAAGAAAGCGCTATCATTGTACCTGGTCCTAGCACTAGTGGCGTTCTTCCGTGCTTCTTAGGACATGGCTTCATTTTCTCTCTTGGAAGAATATCCAGGCACCGACTATTATCATCGTAGCAAATGTGAGCGGGATGGTCACAACCCAATAGATCCAGAAATGAGCGGTAATGACATGAGATGATGAAAGAGCCGTTCAGTCAAGTAGGGACATCGCAAAGAGGCTCTAGGGGTCAAAATTAGTCCTATAGCCCAGCCCCGTGATCACCCTAAATCAAACACTTTAAGCCGAGTTTTTAAGAACACTTGCGATAACGCGAGTACGTTCTATTCTGCTAAGACGATAACAAAGGCGGTGAGATAGCACTTACGAACCAACAACCATTAAACATCAATAACAACAAAGGTTTCTAACTTCATCATAACCTTTTTATAATAGTTATCAACTCCCTCTTTATATCACATCTCGTATTTCTTGCATATCTATCATGAGTCCACTATTACAAGCTTCAGATCCCCGTCAACTAAGCCACGCAACACCACCCGACAGCTTTACGAGCGCTCCCCCGACTCCTCCACCCACGGACCAGAAGACGAAGATTACTATATTTCGGATTGTCCAGCATCTCCAAACATATCGCGCGGGCCGGGATCTGAATAGAATCCCCTGGTCGGGGTATTCCTTGAGTCCAGAAGGCTACCAGGAATTGCTACGGCACTTAAAGAGCAATCAATCTCTGTGGACCTGGGTGCAGGATAAATTAAGGTATCACGACTCTATGATCCTCCTATCTATCACCGCCTCTTTGGAAATTCTGGAACTTACATTGCTAATATGTTCGGTCTCCTACAGATACGATTACTTCCCCTCTGCGAAACGCCTTATTCTTCGAATGCCGAGCGCTGTTCACGAGGGTCTTATTGCGCTTGTTGTGAAAGAGATCCAACAGCAGCTGGAGTCGGTTAGAGGCATCGCGACAGGGTTTGCACAAGAGGTCTATTCATATAACTCGGCCTCGATCAAGTTTCCCGAGCCAGATTATGGGAAGCACGATCTAGATGCGCAGTTCTTGCATTCCGAGGCGTAATACCCGGGCGTTGTAATTGAAGTTTCATATACACAAAAGAGAAAAGATCTTGCAAGAATAGCGGATGATCATATTCTTGGATTGGACAGCGGTATCCGTGCTGTCATGGGACTGGACATTGAATACAAGAAGAGCAAGGAAGCTAGTATTTCTATCTGGCGGCCTAAGATTGAACCAAATGAAGCCGGTGAAAATGAGTTAACCTCACACCAGACGGTCACAAGACAGGCAGGTCCGTCAGATACGTTGTTCTTCCGTGTATAATGAATTCCTGCTGACAATACCGCCCTCGCCAGATCTTCCGCGATAGCAAAGGAGCCCCAATGATCAGTAGCGGCCTTCGACTCTAACTGCAAGACTTCGCACCAGAAGAAGTGGATAGATGGGATAATTGTGCACAAGATCATATTGAGATACCAGCAGCAACTCTATGCGCCTTCCTTGATTCCGCTAAGGAGAAGGCCGCCATGGTTGATAAGCAGAGGGGCGTGGTAGCTACGAAGACCTGGGTAAGGAAACGGCGCCGAGACACAACCCCTCTAGAGGAACTCGCCGACAAGGATAAAAAGAGATTTCGTACCCAAGAGTCTAGTATATTAGAACAGGCGAGTGCCGATGATGGTTCTTTTAGGACAAGCTCTTCCATATCGGAAGTAGGAAGTATATAGCTTTAGATATAAATTATCTGAATTAGTTAATAGTGATATAGACAGTAGCACTAAGCTAACTGGAATCATATGTAAAGTCAAACACGCTTTATACAGTGTCTAATTCACTTCCCATGCAATCAAGCGCACCCAATCCTACGGGGTCTATCGGTCCCCTCCTACACAGTAAACGCCTTTTCTGCCCCCCGACACCGCCTCTGCCACTCCTAGTCTACCTACCCCCCCACTTTCTTCTTATCTACTATATAAAAAGGTGTTTCTTTAGCTCTCTCCTTCTTTTCTACTAAACAAACACTCCCCCCAAGTTCTCTTTTTACCCCCTTCGCGCCAGACCCGTAGCCAACCATTTTCTACTACCGTATCTAGTCCTGTAGGACCTATCCTCTACTACCTGCTACTACTACTACCACTGCTACTCCTTATCTATTCTCTATCCTAATCTTACTCTTTCCTTCTCTCTCTTTTCTTCTTTTAGATTTAAATACCTACCTTCTTATTAGGTCTAATCTAAGCTAAGGGCTTTGCTAGCTAGATACGACTTTATACGTTAAGGGTTACGTGTTTAGATGTTATAGGTTGTAATGACTTGGTTCAATTAGGGAACGTAGGTTTATTACAAGGAGGAAATACTAAGGAGGGAAGGCCTAGCTACCTTCTATCTTCTAGCTTTATACCCCTTTGGACAATCCTCCCTTCTTAGGGCTATAGATACCCTTTATATTAAGTTACCTAATTCTCTTACTTACTTGATAGTCACCTAACAACGCTAGTCACTTAACCAAGTCCTAAACACGGGTCTAACACGTTATATTACCCCTCTCCCCTTCCTAAGAGTTTTCGTCTTATGCGCTATCCAGTATTCGAAAAATCTATCGGAGACACCAACAAAAAACTCTCTATGGGAGAAAGGACTCGGATTCTCAGGATCCATCTGTTGGAACGTAGATCGGAGAGAGGTAATGGCCTCTGCGTAAGTTTTTGTGTCGTGTCCCTTCTGGCGTTGACCTTTAAGTCTATTTAAGTCTCTGAGGTGTTTGAGCGCCATTTCTATATGGTCTGGGATGTCGTTGATTGCTGAGGCAGCAGGAAGAAGCTGTCTAGCACAAACACTCTGTGCAACCTCAACCGTCTTTTGCCAACCTCTTATAAGTAAAAAGATTTGCCCCATATCATTGACAGCTGATAGATCTTTTGTGGTGGGTAGCGGTCGTGACAGGCCGAAAGAGAACAGCATGATGATACTCGAAAATCCAATGCACGCGCCGAAGTTGGACTCGTTGATATTATTTAACTCCGGCCCAAATAGAGCAAGCGCCTGGTTATGATGTGCAAGGGCAATTGTAGAATATTTCTTTTGCTCGGGTCCATCTTGTTGGTCTGCTAGATGCAGTGCAGACAAGGCTAGAATGCCATGCATCAGAAACTGGTGAGACATGGCCTTTCTGGAAATGAACTGCTGGATCTCCTGGAAATTGTCATCATTGACAGCGAGGCTGGGAATCGTTGAGGTGAACCAGTTTATCATCAAGTCAAGGTTTTCACAATTGAGTGACGGAGAGTTCTCGTGCGGCTTGGCCAGCTCTAAACTGCTTGTTTCCACTCCAGTTCTGGGGTTGGGAGGAGACAGTGATCCGCGGGTCGTGGTTTCTGCCCATGACAATGGCTGCCCGGTTGAATCTGGCGTTGAGAGAGTCGACGGAACAGACGCGCGAAGGTTTTTCTCCTCAACCCAAACCAGAGAACCTCCGTCTATGTATTTGCACACATAACCGCGGTCGGTACAATGATTGCATTGCGGTTGTTTCTCATCGCACTAAATCAGGAACGCTGTGTAAGCTATCAGGCATGTAGGATGCTTGAATTTGCATGACCTGATCAAGATCGACGAAAGAAATAAGGAAAGAGGGCATACAGCAGCACGATAGAGAGAGAGAACACAAAGCGCAATGATAATCACTGCCCAGAAGACAAAAGACAAAACGCCGGTTGCCATACTTTAATTCTCCTTTTCTTGCATCGCGTACAACCTGTCCTTGATTTGCTATGGGGGCGTCGACGGCGGTTCATAAAGACAGCCAGTAACACTGCACTGTTGGTGTTAGATGCCTCCTCTACTCCTACAAAGCGTCCACACCCCGTGAATGGAGAGCTGGTGGTCAAAGGTTAAGGATTGAGAGTACCACATCCGCCTTCACATGGTCTGTGACTGGACCAGGACGACAGTGGCAATACAGGCGCCGTCGTATTGAGTACGGTTTCGAGTACGGTGTACGAACGATCTCTACTTAATCATGTGCGCCAGATGACACTCCAATGCAAGGAAGTCAGTGACAACAAATAATGAGACGGTGATGGAAGATGGTTTGACTGAGCGCCAGGAACTTCTCGAGCTGGTGGATGGTTTGGATCGTACCCGTGTCTTGTTTGGGTAAAGTCGGTCGGCCAGACCGCTAGTCCAGATTAGGGCATTGATACGCTATACGCAATCATGGTCCCGGCCCGTTTCACGTCATCCCGGTAATCTTGGCCAACTTTGATGCCGGCATGTCGTAAGTAGACCGGGTGCATACAAGGGAGATAGCAGATACCTACGACCAGATATGTCCTCCTGGCTCGAATGACTATACTATCATTCGACACGTTGTTTCTTTAGATGACCCTCTTTGTCTCACCTCCCTTTGGTGATTATCCCCCCACGGCGCTCGCACATTCAGCTGATAGTGCCAATGGACTTTATTCAGGGTACACGTGTGGAGACTATAAACTAGGTAAGGATTTGATATAGCAACGCGAGAAACAGAACATCGGCGTGGGTTTGAGCCAGCAAGCACGAAGACATCCGTTTGCGCAGGTCTTCCACTGGATCACCCAGTAGTAACGCCCGTTTCCATCGATAACAACTTTTCCCCCTTCGCAGTCCGAGCCCTTTTGATAAGTCGAGCCGGATGAACGAGGAGAAAGGTCAGCGCCACCAAGAACATCATAGTAGCATCGAAGATATAGAGATAAATCTCGTTGTCTCCAAGCGTGGCTGTATGTTTGGTGAGGTAATGAAGAGTGCCGTCGGCCGTTCTCGTCGCAAATGAAAAGCCCCCACTGCTTGCTTGCTGCGCATACTCGACCGCCCGCACCAAGTTCCGGACGATGAACAGTACGCTGACGGTATATAACGCCCAGAAGTATTTCCTCCACCCACTTTGTAGATGACGGCCATCCCCGAAGTTTTCTTGTCTTTTTGCGAACCCAACGGAGATTCGCCAAGCCATCAGGAGGAAGAAGGCAAAGGCCACCAGCTGGAATACCAGGCCTCCAAGAATGACCTTGTTTCCAATCGCGATAACTTGTTGGTTGCCCGAAGCCTGCACCGCTGCGCCGGCAAATTGGCTCAAGAAGCAAATGATGTCGATGAGGACGTACAGCTTGGTTAGCCACCGGGGACTAATCATCGCGTGCTCTTCGGCTCCCAGGGCAACCGTGAGTCGTGCGAGGGTCATGTAGACCGTAGCGGCCAGGAACGTCGGGGCACCAAGAATGAGGATGTTTTGCAGCATCCAAGGACCTGTTTTCGTGATGTCTTTATTACACTCGGTTCTACCGTAATAGCCAAACGTTTCGCCTGTTGCTATTAGCGCCATATCGAGAAAATCTTGCGGCTTCTGTGTCTCCTCGTCTATACTTACATATTCCACCCAAGATAAAGCTGACAAAGTACCACGATCGTAGCGGAAACATGTACATGAAATGCGCAATTGTCATCACCGCAAACATTCCCATGAAGCCATATGCAGCGGATAGGGAGGGTGTGTAGGTGAAGTACACGACTCCTGTAATGTTGCCTTGCGACGATTCAATGAGCGTGATATCCATGGCTGGGAGGTTTGTCCTTGTACGGCCACGGGATATGGCAAGCGATACAATATCAACAAGGAAGTAGATCAAATGAAAGACTCCAACTTGGAAATCAAAGAGGGCGAAGCGATGCAATGATAAGTATTGCTTTGCGTATTGTATGAGTGGCAGATCCAGCTCTTTTGGGAAAGTTGTACGAAGTACGCACTTTGTGAGTATATCCTTGCAGCCAAATACGATAACCTTGGCCAACCACAATCACATCACGGGCGCTTGCAGACCCACAACCTTAAGGGAACAGCTATCCCCCCCCACCCCATGAGTAAGTGTTACTTCTATTTTGTAGTTCCGTGGATCTAGCTGACTAGGGGTCTGGCGGGTAATTGTGTAGCTTTTGTAGGCCTGCTGGGTCTCTTGAACCTTCTAAAATCATCTCACAATACTCTCAGGATAAATAAACCCCTGCACTGTCTTTCGCCTCAAGGGAGTTTAGCTAATACGGTGATGAGAATCGTCATAAGCGAGACTACAGGGCAAGGATTTATTTATCCTCACAATGTTGTAGATCTGATAAAAGACTAAATTCTGGCCCGTGCAACAAGGCGGGCAGGGGTATCGAACCACTCAGAGTACGCCCCCATATTTGGCCCATTAAATAACACTTACTCAAAGGGAGGGGCGATTAGAAGTGGTGCATTTGGTAGTCAATTACCAGATCGACGATCCTTGAAGCTATGTGACGTAGACGGCAACAAACCCACTACGGTAAAAATAACAATCTGCACGGGACAGAAGTGCTGTTAAATTGCGTGTGGCGGCGTGAGTTATAGGACACGATATGTTAAGCTGCGGTCATGAAGCAAAAGGGGGACTAGCTCGCGTCTGGGAAGAAGTAAGCTAGGAATATCGTCAAGATTTCGTGTGGAAAGACTAGGTCCATAGCAGTCTTCTCTTCAAGGGAGGGGCTGTGGTTAATGGATTAAGCTTAGGGGGTAATCCTCAAGTGCTCTAGTAGGCAGCGTTAATAGTTAACCCTAACGTATCCGCGTTTAAGGTTACATCTAGACCTCCCAGTCGCATGATTGCTAGCCAAAGCTAGGCTGTATAGCATTGCGCATCAGTCGCGACGGCAAAAAGGTCCAAGATGTTCTGTACAGTTGCGCTCTCGGGGAGCAATACAGGCTCCTGGGAAATAGCAACAATGCGCTCGCGCAGCGCCAACCAGTTGATGGTATGAAGGGGGACGTTGAAACAGTAATCTCAGTCGCAGAGGAAGGTTAGCAGCGATCGAGTGATGGATATGGCACAGGGCGAGGTTTGAGGATGAAGAGTCGCTTCTGCTGATCATCAGGTTTATACACAGACCTATCGAGAACTTTAGTGACTTGCTAGGATGCTGAGACATTATTAATCTTGATGCTGCCTTCGAGTGGCTACTGTTTCGGCGGCCAGAAATTCTCGCCATATTACTAGTATCGTAGTAGGGTATTAAAGCCAATCAAGACATTTTTGAAGTATTCTGAGTAACAAGAGCTCGGTGGTGGAGTTGTGGTGCCGGAACTCGCCTTTAATATAAATGGAGATATCCCGTGAATCAGCTACGAGGGTGGCGAGGCGAATGTAATTATTCATTAGGAGGAGTTCAGAGTATTTAGGGGTAGCTACGGCACACGAACTATAGAAAATGAAGGATATTGCAATGGGTGGTAAAAGTCTGAGATACTTAACTTCAAAGTACCTATCAATTTTCTCGGCACGGTGGGTTTCTCGCTGCGCAGGGAGGAATGTCAGTATTTTGCCAGCCAGAGGACAACCTTTTTGGTGTATATTTGTTTCATGCCACATTCTACATTCTTAGGAGCTGGGGAGTCACCTGCCAGTTTGAGTTCTGCCGTTGGTACCTTAGTCATGAACCATGAAGCTCTCAATTCAGCTTGCTTGGCCTAGAGTGGAAATTGTGCTTTTCAGCTCGATTGACGCGCTTGGTTGTTGCATCGCGCGCACATCTCTCGCGGCCGCAATTTGACACCCATTCCAGTCTACAATCTAGGAGCTCAGCCTCAGCCTCGTCCACAATTCTCTCATAATCATTCCCGAAAGACCACTCAAGTCTACAGAAAGATACACTACATTCCGGAATTCATTCTTGTCAGAAGCTGTGATCATAAAGCTAGTGCCGTGGTGTCTATAAATACAAAATGAGTACGCTTTGCCACTGCAAAGTGCTAAGGTGTTCGCTGACAACTATTTCTATCCTCGTCCTGAAAATAAGCACCTCCAAGCGTGCAGCCACGATGCTTCTCCTCTTGATCACGTTCGTCGGTTTCCTTCTCAAAGAAACAAGCACTCTTTCGCTTCCAGCTCCACAGACGGATACAAGTATGCTCTTTCCCGGAATATTTGCAACATCTCTCACACGTAACAGCGTATAGTTGCCCTGAAGCCGATGCTAATGCTATAACCAATTCACTTATGGATCAACTCCATCCTCTCTGCGGGTCTTCGACTCCCGAAACTGCGACGCCGGAGCAGAAGGAGTATTACTTCAACGCCCTCGCTACTTTCTGTAATACCACCTATTCCGGTTGCACGCAGATGGCATGTCTATGGGGTGCAGGAGCCGTGTACATGAATTCGAGCTTAAAGCTTGCCGCTACTCCAACACCGACACCAGCATCGGCACTAGTACCAGTACCTGTACCAACACCAATACCAGCACCAGCACCAGCACCAGTACCAGCACCAGTACCAGCACCTGTACCAGCACCAGCACCCCACATATTTGAACCGTCAGGTGGCCACAGAGGTCCAGTACCGCGCCTTCGTGCGTTGGGAGTACATCGTGATCTTCCAGATCTTCCGAGCTGTGAATACTGTAGTTACATACGGCCCTTCGCCAATGGTGTAATCTCAGCGTTCATTGTGTCCATGATTAAGTTCACCAATCCGGTCGCAGCGGGTGCAGCAAACACGATAATCATCGACACCCTGAATATAGCCGAGGACTGGGCGACTAATAAGATTGAAGATATGCTTCCAGATCCGGGACCAGACTTCAATTTCGGACCGTTGCCCCCAACGCTTTATAATCCCGCCTGGGACCCGGACCTTGGCACCGGCTTGGATCTAGGCATTAGTGATGATGGCTCCAGCAGCAGTGGTGGATCCGAGGGCTCCGGCGATAGTGGTGGTGGGTTCGCAGACGGTGGTGAGTTCGGAGACGGTGGCGGCGATGGTGGTGGTGGAGCGGCAGGTTGTCGGCTTCGTTCAAGAGGAATCCGCCGGTTTTTGGCGCGGTACGTTTCGGATGACGTGATTCATTTATTATGTTGAGAGGCATAGTTCGTTCAGCAATGTTGCTCTTTCTCTACTTGGCATCCTTAAAGAACTTCACGCTGTTCTCGTCCGCTTCGAGTTGTCCCTGCCTAGCCTGAGCTGTGTGCCTAAGCTTCGTGAGATTAATTGATAACCAGCTATGGTTACATAAAATATACTTGGTTCAAAACTGAGCTTCGAGCTAACGATAATGAGATTTTATATTCCCACATTTGGAGATCCTTTCCCTCCCGTCACAGGCTTGGTCTTTATCCTCTTACTTGCTACTTCCATTGTGTCCAAACCCTGCTCGCTTCTGTAGCTTAACGCTGTATAGCTCAGAATATATATTCCGCAAGAGCTTGCTTACGCCTCATTCGCACTACGTAATCTGCATTCTCACGTGTTTTCAATATGGCAGATGGAGCCCACTTTTGAATTTATAACCTTTCCAACTTACAAGGATCGTATTGCTATTACTGTTACTTTACGTGAACCCGTATCGTATCGCACTTATCGCGGCACAGATAATAGGTCTGGTCTTCGGACGTCAAAGAGTGGGCTACCATCATCTCGAGCCTCCTCAAAACACTCTTCTAGCATCAAAATAGATAAACTGAAGATACAAAAGTACGCAACAAAAGCCACTAACGCACTAGTAGATATGATGGAGATACCCAAGACTCACATGGCGGCTGTGTACAATAAGCCAGGCGAGATTTCCATCAAGCTACAAGAAATTCCCACACCTGAGCCTGGACCAAGACAGGTTCTCGTGAAAATCACTCATTCAGGGGTTTGTCATTCGGACCTGGGAATTATGACCAATGCATGGAAATGGCTCCCAGAATCTGTTCCGGCGCATCAAATAGGGGGCCATGAGGGTGTTGGCTTAGTTGTGAAGACGGGGCCGGATTGCGAAGACAGCAAAGTCAAGGTCGGCGATCGAGTCGGCATTAAGTATTTCGCCGATGTCTGCTTGGACTGTACGCCATGTAAAACGGGCCACGAAGGATTTTGCTTCAAGGGTCACATCTCGGGTTACCTCACCCCAGGGACTTTCCAACAGTATATGGTATCCTCCGCTTACTATGTCACGCCTATTCCCGATGGTCTGCCTTCTGAAATTGCCGCCCCGATGTTGTGTGGAGGTCTTACGGTCTATTCTGCTCTCAAAAAAACAAATACCAAGCCAGGGGATTGGGTGGTTATATCCGGGGCGGGCGGTGGTCTGGGCCATCTTGCGTGTCAGATTGGCAGCCGAGGGATGGGGCTGAAGATCTTGGGTATAGATACGCAAGAGAAAGAAGCGTTTGTTCGGGAAGAATGTGGAGCAGAAGCTTTTGTTGCGTTGGACAAGTATCCTCGGGGACCAACGGGAGACAAAGACATCATCGCTGCTGTCAAAAGTGTCACGGAAGGTGGAGAAGGTGTAGCTGCTGTAGTTGTCTGCACGGCGGCAAATGCTGCTTATGCGCAGGCATTGGAATTCTTAAGATTTGCTGGAACTCTTGTCTGTGTTGGCATTCCAGAAGGCAGTCCAATTCCTATTCTGAAGGCAGACCCTACTTCGATCATGCTGGGCTTGTGGCACATAACAGCATCCTCCGTTGGCTCCCAGCAGGAAGCAATTGAGACTCTGGAACTCACTGCTCGTGGAGTCGTAACCCCGAAGTTTACGATGCACAGGATTGAGGAGCTAGAAGATCTGTTTAAGAGGATGGAGCGCGGCCAGATTATGGGTAGAACAGTAATCACCCTAACCTAGCATCATCATTACTCATCAATCGATGCAGTACAGCCATCTAAGACGGAGCTTTGAAACAGCTTACAAGCCATTGCTGTCAAGAAAGTCAAACATCACTTGGTACCCAGCTGTCGCATTTTTATGTAGCGCACACCCATGGCCGGTTCCAGGCTGGATATAGACTTCCAGGGCCGATGCCTTCGGGAAAGAAGATTTCTTCAACTCAGTTACGTTGTAAACTCCCTTGCAATCGCCGTCGCATATCGGAAAATCGTGTTCGCCCATAAATATCTGCATTACACGGATTTATCAGCAACCTTGAACTCTCCCAGGGACAAAGTGGAAGATGCCATGGATCTCCGGATTTCGAGATTCACATACCTGTAATGGCCCCTTGAAATCAATCGCGGGTATTCCAATGATAGGCCCTGTTGGAGCGCCCTCCCCGACCGTACCAGGCTGCTTGATCGAGTTCCCGTAGTTTAGCATCTTGGGGTCAAGCAAGGCTTTGGCTAGGAATAGTTGCTGGAAGCTGTTTTTGGTCCCCGTGACGATGTATCCACTTCCCCGGTCGTTGAACTTAATTGGATCATTCTGCCGTGCATATTGATAGCCAAAGGCAGCTTGTCCAAAAGTGCCGAGATGTTCGCTCACAAGCCAGCCGGTTTGTATTGCTCCGTCACTGAGCTCTGGATACTGGGCTTGCAAGGCGTTTGTTACGGTGGAGCCGAATGAGTGGCCGATATGGACGAACTTCGTAAAATTGGACACCGCCAACCCGCCGGCGAAATGGGGCTCCGCGGCTTTTGTCAGTTCTCCATTGCGAGCCAAGATGGTGAGACTCTTGAGGATTTCGACTTGCAGTGGGGCCTGGACAATGTTATATGCATCAGGCTTGTCAGAGAGCCCGGTCCCCAGACGGTCGTAGGTGAGTATCGAGTATCCAGCTTTGACAGCAGCGCGGACGTATGAGTATTTGTCGGATTCGACTTCGACGTCCCAGTATCTGGTGAAAACAAAAGGGGAAATGTCAGCCATGGGGGTCGCTATGAAGGACAATCTCAATGGGCGTCCAGAATGGCGAGAGCAACAGCATACCTTTTATCAAACCCAAATCCGGGAGTAGCGATTTGAAGGATTTGTCTCTTTCCTTTTGTATCTAATGTCGGCATACATAACTGAACATTGATACCGAAAGTATCGTCCACGTGCAGAGTTGAACGAGTACGAGCAGCAAGATTGGGTGTTGACCAGGTATCCTCGTACCAGACGTAATCGGGGACGTCGATGTCGCTGTCGACGTGAGGTACGTCAAATATCACATTGTCGGCCGTGGCAGCAACTGGTAGAGTCCATGTCGCACAGGTCATGTATGGGGTGCTTCCGTGAAAATGATCGCTTGTTGGAGAGGCGAGGGAGCCGCGGGTATAGGATAGACAGGCCGAGAACCAAAAATACAGATTGTTAAGTCTAGGCATTTTGCGTAGTCGGAAAGAACGCGAGGACAAGTAATGGATAGATGGTAGTATTTTAAAGCAAAGTTGAGAGGTTCTCTAGTCTTTATACACTTTGGCAGGCAGGAATAGTTCCCTCAGTTATACAAGACACTACTGCACCCTAAACGAATACAAAAGGCCAAAGGTGATTTCAATATCAATGATCCATAAGGCATGCACCATTTTTGGAATTGTGGATACCTAGGGTGATGAGCCTCTACGAAGGAAAATTCCAAATCATAGACATCAATTGTCTTTGTAGCTATCGTCGGAATGTCTTGGCCATACTTCGGCACCCAAGGAAAGATACTAAAAAGGCCCAGATTGCTTCTTAGGCCCTACATATCGTATAATGAAAGAAGCGTAGCTTAAGCAGCCGCATGAATGTATGGGCCTTGCCTTACGAGAACATGGAGAGCGGGCAATTCGGCACATGGTTAATCGGATCCACGCTAAAACACATGCTCCTTTCGAACGATTTGTAATAACTTCAAGTCGGGTAGGTTATCCTAGACTTAAGCATGCATTTCCTGTGCATAGAACTCCAACAATGCACGTGTAGGAGGACTTTGGCCGTCAGCTGAGTCAGAACCAGCCTTGCTCGGCGACCGCGAGAACTAAGCGAATACACGATCACAAGCGAGTACGCAAAAGGGCGGAGTTACGATGCATCAGCCTCCACATCGGGCAGGACCATCTTCTGATTGGACACACTGCCACTAGGTCAACCAAGCTCTAGGCAGAACTCGCTTGTCGAACCCATATGTTGACCTGTGTGGTGTTCGCTGAACTCTAACTTGGCGTGGTTCCGAAGACCTGACACTGCTCGAGTATCGAGCCGAATACACCTCCACCAAGACTGTCACTTGATGCTTTGATTTCCTTATGGCTGCGCCTACAGAAATACGCCATCATTCGGTCAAAATCAAATAACAGCAGGGCTAACAAGATAGCGCAGCTGTAAATGACATGTCGTAGCTGCCAGCAGTGCCTCCTCTCAAAATCTTCGAAGGGGATATAAGAACCTCATACCCATGGACAACTTTGTGCTTCCTCCTTTTCCATAGACATTGCGCACTTGGCTACTTACATCACCTACATCACTTACTTCACTTACACCACTTACACCACTGACATCAGACTTTATTTATTTCTTACATCACTTGCATCAGACTTCATTAATCTCCTACCACATTTGAGATATATATCTACCCAAGATGGGATTCTTTAAGGCGGCAGGCGTTGGCAAGGAATCTGACAAGGCAGCTCAAATTCTCAAAAGTTTCATTGGTATGCAGCCTTCTGCTCTTTCCTACAAGATTTGAGATGTTAATACAATATAGATAAAGGCAGAATTCCCTCGGAAGTGGTAGCAAATTCAAAGGGACTCGCGATCTTCACGGGGTTTCGGGCGGGAATGTACCTTGCCGGCGCTGGCGGCTCGGGCGTCGTGGTTGCGCGACTTCCCGACGGGAGCTGGTCGCCCCCATCAGCCTTCTCCGTACGATCCGGCAGTATCGGGCTTGTGTACGGCTTGGATGTGTACGACTGCGTGTGTGTGCTGAACACACAGGCCGCGATCGACGCTTATACCAAGCCCGAAGTCAACCTGGGTGGTGCCGTCGCCCTCGCAGCTGGGCCGATCGGCGGCAACGCCAACAGCAAGGAAATCAAGCCCGTCTGGACCTACACGAAATCACGGGGTCTCTACGGCGGTCTCACGGTGGACGGTACCGTGATCAAAGAGAGACCAGGCGCCAATGCGGACTTTTATGGGCCAAGTATCACCACGGAGCAGATCCTGAGCGGCGATGTTAAAGCTCGGGAGGGCGCGGATAAGTGGCCTGCAGGCTCCAAGCGGCTTACGGAGGTCCTCAAGGTGGCCGAGGGCAAAAGTGCTGATAAGAAGGTCCTCCAAGAGATTGGTAACGAACCTACTCCCGGTGATTTGATCGAATAGTGCAGGAAGAAATCTTCAATGGGGTTGGGCAGGACAGCACAAGACAAAATTTAGTCGCAAGATTGGAGTTATAGATTTGGCGTACTGGTGACTTGGTTAGAGGTTACCCTCTGTCATAGATATTTCAAAGCGTTCGATTATTAGGTGCACACTTATTGAATTTCCTTGCCGAGCGTTTGTTTCGTTTGTCAATTGGCCGTTTAGTCACAGCAAAAGCAAAAAGTTATTAAAGAAGACTCCAGTCAATCGTTAGTTCAAATTGCGATCGACTCCCTGAAGCAATCCTCAGGCTAGCATTCGATCTAACTCGGATACAAATACTGGAATTCAACGTAAGACTACAACATGTGGTATCATATGAAGAGCTTCTTGTTTTGCGACACCATATATAGTAGCTTGAGAGTTTTATTAAACATTACAAGAACGATGCTATCTTGGGATAGTTTTGAACCAGAACCGTCCTTCACATTACTTTGTGGTTTTCGGACTTTTTTAACTCCCTTCCAACAATGTACATGCTTTCAGGCCACCAGCTCCGAGCCGTATATGTTGAGTCAAGCCAGCCTTGACCGCGTATGAATGAGACTAGACGCCCTAGTTCCCAAGCCCCTATACCGCCAATCCACCACACACCATCCAGCAGCATGACCAGAACAGTCCAGTGAGCGAAAATTTCTAACGCAAGCTTGTGCGCTACGTTGAAATTTGACAACTCATCTTCGCTTATTTCCCATGAGTCTTGCTGGCTACTGTCGGTCTGCACGCGTGTCGAGTCAAGGGTTGTCTGCACGAGACGGAGATATTCGGCAGGGACTCGATTCAGAAACGCCATGATCACTCTCCGGAGTGGTCTCGGCGCCGTGGTACAAGATGTGACGCGAGCTACGTAGCTCTGTAGCCAGCCAGGCACCGTGGAAAGTCGACCGAGTGATGGAAAGTCAGGCCCAAGGTGAGATTGTGGAGAACATGTTGAGATGGGTGACGTAGTGGGTTCGGCCGAGAACACCTCAGTCATGATGCCACTGAGGATTTCCAACGCCCCAAAACAGGCTTCCAGGCTCACATCTTCCACGGCGGATTTGTTGGGTTTCGACGTGTGCCTTTCTGCCTTCCGAATCGCCCGAGCCTTCGCGTGTAGAGCTGTGAGCGCTGGTCCTGAGGATGTAGCCAATATGGGGAAAAGTATGTCTTTAGTTTTTTCTGCAGGCCCATCCTGGGGAAATATGGTCCCGTGTATGGATGCAGCCTGACTACAGTTGGGCAAAAGAGTGATTGTTGGCGAGGTTTTCGTGTTTTGGTTTTTGACATCACCCGTTTCAGAACGATCGTTCAATAGCCCGACAAAAGCCAAGTGGGCAGCGCGAATGAGTGATATCCATTGAGATTGAGCCGGCATGAACTCTGGTGGTAATGGTTTATCCTTTGTTTGCGTTTCGGCAAGGCGGATGCGAACACAGTGGCTAGCGGATGCATACAAGACCATCAAAGTTGCATTCGCAAGGACATAGTCGAACTCGCAAGATTTGGAGATGTCTCGCTGAACCTGGAGAAGTGAAGCGCTATGATGCTTCTCGGCAAGGGTCAATAGATCTAGAATTCTGGCCCGGTCTTGCTGGGGCTGTCCGAGCAGGTCATGCGAATGACAGACGGCGGCTAGCGCTATGATGGAACTCATCAGGGGCTTGCTATGGAAGGCCAGGTTGGGGATTCCAACTTGTAAAGCGTATGCGTCATCTCTGTCGAATGGTATGATACGGCTAGTGTGGGTTAGATAGTGACCGAGAAGCTGGAGTTCTGTCCGGTCGAAGAGCTTGTCAGTACTCGAATGCAGCTGGTGAACCGTGTCCGAAATCTCAGGGGAGTAGAGACTGCAGATAGACGGTAGACTTCCAGCAGCGGCAATCGCATGGCCATGAGTAGAGCCGACAGGTCTTGGACGACGCCGTGAGGAATCCTCAGGGCGCGGCATAAGACGCCGCTCCCGTTTCGAGTCCAACTCAGAGCCGGACGGTAGCCAGTATTGGCAGACCAGGCCCCGCTTTGCACACCGCGAGCAGCGTGGAATAACCTCATCGCACTTTGTACACCGTCGTCAGAATCATAAGTGGGGGGAGCTGTCGTGGATCACGAACCTTGGTCTTCCGCTGCTTGCATCGAGCACACCCATTTCTCGACTTTTTGTGCGCTTTTCGGGGCCTATATGTCGGCTTGGGCGCGTTGTTCGAAGTTTCAGTCATGGCGAGAGAGCAGAATGAGTCTGGATTTTCTCTGCGTACGAACGACGTTGATTATATTGCTGGGCATCACGCATAGCATCGTCGTAGTAAGCAACCTCGCCAAACTCAGCCCCGAAGATTTGGAATGGAGGCTTCGCCCAGGGCTTGCCCATGACATGCTGACCGCCTGCCAATTGGCTCGCGCACCCTCCTTCGGCTTTCATAACGCCTACCAAGTTGCCGCTTATTTCCAACCGGACCCGATCCTCTCTAGCGATCATGATGAAGCAGTTGTGGATGGGGAGAAAAGCGGAAGAGATATACTTCGCATCTCAATCTACCTAGGAACGAGCGAGTTGCTTTGGCATACATTCGCAAAACATGGTTAGGATCCATTAGCCAACCCGCACGCGATCGGATGTGTTCTGTATAGTCAAGTTTATACCGAACGCAATCTTTCCGTGAGTATCCGGAAGTCTGCCAAGCAATCCGCCCGCTGTGTACACGCGTGGTACACTACATAGATCGAACCCCAGATTTCCGTTGTAGATATAGTGCGAACGAAAGTGCATGGAATACTAATCTAGCAATCAATGGCCACCAATTCTTCCTTTCAACCTTCTAGTTACTCCATATTTACCAATAGTTTTCTAAAGTACCTTTTACGACAAAAAGCCACACGAGCGTAAAGGGAAATTCTCGAAACGGATTCAAGTAGGTTTTGACTAAACATCGGCCTGCTCTGGCAGGTAACTAGTCGTTTCTTGTGTATTTCGACTTCTGGCGCCATTGTTGTCCATAGCGCATGACCGCTGCGGGCAAAGGCACCAAAGCAAAGCAGATGGCGGCCAGAATCAGAAAGCCGTATCCAAGTCCAAAAGCATCGGTCAGCGGAGGAATGGCCAGTGGTAACAGAGTCCCTCCCAAGCATCGAGCGATAAGGACAATTGTCATTCCCGAGGCAGAGTAGATTCCAAAGGAGTCTACGATATATGAAGCCAAAGGGATCCAGGTCAATATGATGAAGAACCCAATCAGGGCGACCGCTAATAAAAGCAGAGAAACGGGCCAGTGCGCATATGGCACCCATCCGTACAGGGCCACCACGCCGGGCAAGACGAGCGCCCCTACAAGCATGAACGGTACTCGATGTTCAGGAATTCCGACTCCACCGTTCAACTTCGATAGCTTGACATACAAACTGTCCAGGAAGAGATTGGACACAACTATTCCACCGGTAGCTCCGATACCTATCGACGTTAGTTCAGATTTCACCACCGGAAGAATAATGCTTACTAAACGCCAAGAACGAGTAACCTATCCAGGCTGGAGAAA
Organism: Coleophoma crateriformis; assembly: GCA_003369635.1. Lineage (NCBI taxonomy): Eukaryota > Fungi > Ascomycota > Leotiomycetes > Helotiales > Dermateaceae > Coleophoma > Coleophoma crateriformis. Next base: position 31,300 of record PDLN01000029.1, read on the forward strand.
AGCCATAGACTTCTCTGAGAATCGTCGGTAAAGTGGTTGCCATGATGTAGTACATGGTGAAAACCAGCCCGCCATAGAAGGACAGGATCTGTAGCACCGAAGAATCCCACATCACAAGTAGAGGTCGCTTGATAGCAGTTTTCAATGCTGACGACCCGGTCGCCTTGCCTGCGGTCTCGGTTTCCCAGGCACATTTCAACGATTCATCCTTGGTCTCTTTCCGCAAACGGGCGGCTCGGCGCTGCAGGATGGGGACTTTGTACGTCTCACGCAGTAGCATGAAGAATGCGACTTCGCAGATGATGGCTAAACCCGCACTGATCCAAAGAATCATCCGCCATCCCAGCGTCTCAGCAATGGTGCCGCTGATCGCGGGCCCAATGGCACCTCCGAGGAGAGGTGACAGCATAATAAGGGACATGCCTGCACCCCGTGCTTCGGGGGCGAACATATCGCCTATGATGGCAGGATTCAGCACGTTCGAAGCGGTAGCAAATCCGGTCAAGAAACGGGCGAAGATAAAAAGACCAGATGTATCGCTGACAGCGGAGAGGATGACGCCGAGAATGAACACAGTGTTGGCCACATTCAAGACGGGATACCGCCCATAGATCTCGGACAGCGGGGCCACAAGCAGAGGCCCAGCTGCTTCGCCCAGCTCCCAAACGGTGACGAGCAAAATGCTGGCTGCTTTGCTCTCTCTGCCCTCCAGATCCAGCACAATCCGGTCAGCAACGGGCACGATGCCAATGCATGTAAATGTCCTGGGCTTTTTGTCAGCAACCTGTGGTACGTACCGCGCGTTGTGTCATTCTTGGATCCGTCTTACACGGTGAAGGACATCAAGGCCAGTAACAGGACCACCCCCCGCTTATAGGACTTCGGCCAATCCAAAGGGTTTTCCGGATCGCCATTTGGGTCGAAGTCGACCAGCGGCTGATCTGCAATGGAATGCTGCGGCGCATCGATCGGACGCAGCAGAGGCTGTCTCTCATCCATGTTAATGGTTGAAGTGGAAAGGCAAGCCAACTAGCGGAAAGACAGGCAGCAGCACGTCGTCTACGTAATTGATTGGTGAGATTTTCCCTCAACAAACAGGAAGCATCTAGTTGTCAGACCGCTCAAATCCCACATGCAGCTGTTGCAGTCGTAAGAAGATGTCAAGAGTCGAAGCGCGCACCATAGAAAAGGTGACATCCGGCCGCCGCAATCCTTAAGCGGGATTGCACGGCGTCAGATCTCACCGGCGTCAGCAACGGTCACGACAAGTCCCGCATTAAATTGGACGTTATCTCCCCTATCGCCCTGCCGGCCACCCCTGATTATTATTAATCCACAGGATTCACCCGTTTCGTTGTAATCTCGGGTTGTTGCGTCTCATGGCTACTGTAATGCTACTGGACATTATAGCGATAAAGGAAGGCAGAGAACCAGCTGTGGCAGTTCGTGAATTTCCGTGCATCCATTTTGCACATATCACGTGGCTTAGGGTTAGTCCTTCCCGTCTGGCATGATAGAATGGAGGATACAACCAATCTTATACATCTCGGAGAGTAGTAATTACTTCATCGAGGCGAGTACATCTATGTTCCCTTCGCTATTGGTCTGCTATAGAGCACGCAGAGACACGGCACAGTCGACCACGTGACATCACTGCTGCCCTGGGACAAGACCGCTACTTTTAGGCTACAGAATCTCAGGTATTCGTGTATCACTACATGGCCTCTACAGACACTTATAATCATCGTTTTTTAGATGCAATCGCACAAGAATTGGAATATTTCCGTGTACCAAACACCGCTGGAGTGTTGCTAACCCGTCGTACTTGAAAGCTCCTTAACCTAGTCATGAACCTCCAACCGCCTGTGAGTCGGAAAGAGGCTCTGCTTTCCCGTGGACAAATCGAAGGCATGATTGCCGAAGGAGGGTCAATTATCATTGTGAATCAAAAGGTACTCAATGTTGGTGCATGGTTGGCGTACCACCCCGGCGGTTACAAGGCCATCCAGCATATGATTGGGAGGGACGCCACGGACGAAGTCACGGTGTAGGTGGTCGCCCTAGTACAGTGGATATGTAGAGCTGGCTAACAAGGCTGGGCTGGATAGATTGCATTCAACGGAGACATGTGCTAGCATGAGCCGGTACCAAATCGGTCGAGTTCAGGGTCGTTGGAAGAACTTCGTGCCACCCATCCAAGGAGGAACGTTTCGAGAGCATGTCCCGGAGTCGAAAGGCATGCAAAAGCCAGGCTGCATCAGCGGGGAAACGTCACGAGTTCCTTCGCCGACATTCGATACTGAAAGTGCAGCAGTTAGACAAAGACCGGAGAAAAGCCATATGGACAATGCGTCGCTCACATCCTTCTCATCCGTGACGGAGTCCGAGGACCAGGGTGGGCCTTCGTTTCTTGATATTCAGACACGACGGGAAATTCTTCTCGATCTCTCCAAGTACCTTGCATTGGATGAAGTGACCCAGGATGAGATAGTCCGTAAGTATCGACTTCTCCATGACCAAATCCATGCCGAGGGCCTCTACCAGTGCAATTACATGGCATATGCGTGGGAATTCGCTGGATGCGCCACTCTCTTCAGTCTGATGCTTTTCTTTCTACGATCCGGTTGGTATTGCACGAGTGGTGCCTTCATGGGCATGTTCTGGTCCCAGCTTGTTTTCGCTGCTCACGACGCTGGACACATGGGGATCACCCATAATTTTATTATCGATACCATGATAGGCATGATCATTGCAGCGCCCATTGGTGGGCTTTCCCTAGGGTGGTGGAAACGCACCCACAATGTCCACCATATTGTCACAAACTCCCCAGAACATGATCCAGATAACCAGCATCTTCCGGTCTTTGCCGTCAATCATCGTTTCTTGGATAACATATTCTCAACGTACCATGAGCGCCTCCTGCCCTATGATGCCATTGCGAAGTTCCTGGTCCCTTATCAAGCGTATTTATATTATCCCATGCTCGCTCTAGGACGCATTAATCTCTATGTTCAATCATGGATCTTCCTGATTCAAGGGCAGGGTCCAAGAAAAGGGTCAACTTGGTGGCATCGATGGAGATCGCTGGGAACTCTTCTGGCTGTGGTTTGGTTATGGGATTGTCTACAAGTCAATACCCACCGGCTGGAACCGATTTGGGTTTATCATGATCAGCCACATGATAAACATGCCGCTGCATGTGCAATTCACTGTCTCTCATTTTGCTATGTCAACCACCGATCTCGGGCCAGATGAATCATTTGCTCAGAAAATGCTCCGTACCACAATGGATGTCGACTGCGTACCGTGGCTGGATTTCTTCCATGGCGGTCTACAATTCCAAGCCATCCATCATTTGTTCCCGAGGGTACCACGACACAATCTAAGACGAACTCAAAAGCTCGTTCAGGATTTCTGTAACGACGTTAATATACCGTATGCTTTATATGGGTTTTTAGATGGCAATAAGAAGGTTGTTGGAACACTGGCCGAGGTTAGTAGACAAGCTGCGATTCTTGCTAAATGTCAAAGGACCATTGCCCAGAGCGGCGAGATCTTCCATGGCAACTAGTCTGCATTGACCTATGCGTATGCATACACACAACCATACTTTCTAATTATTATAAGCAGCATGTTATGTACGATCCCATGTATTCAACGCTTCTTTTACAGGACTTCGCTATACTTTTGGAGATATAGACTTGACCCGAGGCATGCAAGGTGAACGCATTATGTTTATTATTCTTCTAAACAATGTGTACTAGATCTAGACTACTCGCTCCTTTAGTACGCCAATTCTACAACAAAACAGGTTTTATGTGCGGAGCTAATTGTTTTACCCAAGAACCAAATCAATATCATCAAGTAGTAGTGTTTCCCAATGATCTTTGTTAACCATGCCCCCTGCACATCGGTATGCAATGTCATCGACCCATTCCACCCACAGGACTCTGTATAGATCTTCAGGCGGATTGGTGGTTACGCAAGTCTGGTTATCTTGGTCGATACCTTTGGAGTAAACCCGAGACTGACATATAGCTACCAAGTCAACGCTTTTATATTCTCTGGCCTCTGTAGTCGGGAACTGTCGTAGCTGAGTATCATTATGTAGATGTAGAAAGCCAATCACTTGGTCCGAGGTATTGTAGAGGCTGATCTTATTGTCGAGATTGACCATGTGCTGGTCCAAAGGGACAGCACGGCGGCCTCGCACCCTCGCTCGCTTTGTCTTGCAAAATATATAGGCTACTTGCTCTGGCATATCTGACAGTGTCGTGCTTTGGATATCCGCGACCGGAAATGGATAAGACCAGGTCTCGTAACCATCATCCGGCATATTCGCATGCTTGTATACATGTTCACCGCAGCCATCTGGCCAAAGTAGCGGCTCACCTCGAAAGCTCCCGGCCTCACTTGGATCATGGCGTGTCCAGCCAGGAGGCAACGGACGTGAGTGATCTTTGTACTCGCTCTGCTTTTCTAGCCACGTTGACCTTATTCTGCGGATTGGCATGCGGGATTTTATGTCCCATGTAGACCATTCCGTAATCGGAATCGTCTCACAGAACCGATTATAACGAGGGTGAACGCGGACGGCATCGTGATCCCAGCCGACCATGCCTTGCCATCCAACCCAAGACCACGATGGTAAGGCGAAAGAAGATACCCTCTCCAAGTAGGATTGGCTTGATGGCACTCTCCGCTTGAGATTGATACGCTCCCCGTGTGGACGCCAGCACAGGCAGCGTTCAAACTGTGTTTCCGCAAGTCCATAGAGAAATCCACCGGGAAAAGAGCGACTGAAGACGGAGAGCAAACCAGAAAAACCCGCCAGGGCGTCCTCATCAAATGTCAGTTCACGCTCATTGTAGTCTGCGATGCAGTGGTCAAGCGACTCCATATCAGGAAAGCCAGCAGTGATCACCCTGAGACGAGGGTTGATGTACTTGCTGACTTCGTGGCCAAATTGGAGTTCTTCATGCCATACACAGCATGAACATTCCCAATGGACCTCCTTTTGGTTAAACAGGATCTTCCGCTTCGACATCATGTATTCTTGGTATGTCCACCCACGCTTGTAATACTCGGTTCCAGAACCCAAATCAAATTTACCCGTGTTGCGTACAATGAGCTTATCTTGCCCAAATGTGAAGACTCTTTGGCTCATTTCTCGTGAAGCAGAAACATCTTTCAGTCCTAATATGCCGGTTTGTGCATCTTCATCAGCAGCGATCAAGGTGACTAACGCATTGGCATAAATAGCACCCATGGAATTCAACTGCTCCGTCATATCCTCCGTATCACCATGTGATATACACAAAGAATCTAGCCAAAGATATCGCTCGCCAAGTTGCCCGGTCAGATGCATAGCGTGTCGGACGATGGGCGCCAATCCTGCCATGACGTCGTCACTGTTGAAGATATAGGGCTCTTGAAACTTCTCCAAAGCCGCTTTGCTCAACTTAAAGTTGAAGTCGCCCCATCGGTAGCTCAATGCCACATATTCTGAACCATTGTTCCCAGGGACAATACATTTCCGCTCAATATCAATAAGCCATGCAGGTCGCATCGGCCAGACTTTGAGCGGATTTCCGCATTTCGAACCATGGCTCCGAAGGCACTCACTCTTCCACTTTTTCAGGATGTCCAGATCTACCCAGTCCGAGCTCAAGACCCGACCGATGCCCATATGATTCGGAGTGCTGTCTCGCTTCACGAGAAGTAGCTCCCAGATAAATCCAAACCTACTAATGGACTGTGTGAGGACGAGGCTGCAGCCCTGACCATAAGCAATAAAGCCCACATCTTCGGACTGGGCTTGTCCTGTTCTATCATCATAGCAGAACCCATAGAACTGTTTTAGTATTGGTCCATGTATCTGACAATCGACGCCACTAGCCTTTTGTATCGGTCCGCAATTGATCTCTCCCGTATCTGCTAGGTTCTCAAGGTAGTATCGTATCTTCTCGCAGATGGTACATACAGACGTCATATTGACCATGTATTAGCTTTGGGAAATAGTCTCTAGATAACCGAATGCTATATGTAATCACTTGTGCATTCGATTATACACACTAGTTCGTACACCACGCCACTTACGCAGAGGGTAGCAATCCTTAAATATGATTCTACCAGTTTAGGCAGCAATGACTACGAGATTATAAGATCAAATCCAGGCGCTCGCTTGTGAAAATCACAATAAGGTCAAGATAGAGTACTACAGTTTCTCGAATGAATTCTCTTATAAGAGTGATCTCTGGATTTCTAATAGTGGGATTAGATTGCCCCACTTTCGAAAGGCCAAATTATATATAACAATCATCGGTCTCGTGACATAGACGCTCTTACGGGCACTTTCAGTTCTCACTGCTTGTTTGGCGTTGGTGTAATGATCAAGACATAGTTGGATCTGTTAATTAAGATATGCTTTGAGCTGTGAATATTCGATTTAATTCGACTCGAGCCCTTGAATGAAAAATCGCCTCTATATAAAAATAAGTGATTGTACTCGTTAACGCGAATCTTAGATGTGGCTTGCTAACTAAAACCCCCAACCCTACGATTCGGAGTGACTCGGAGTTGATAATGCGTGTATTTCAAAACTTGGGATAGTTTCAAATTAGTGCTTAGCAACTTTCTCGCTTTCTAGACAGTACAAAATAACGTTTTCCAAAACTTACGATCAGCCCGAGTATGAACTTATCGTCAGCCTCCTACCTAAGTACTGGGACCAACGTATTAGATTACTTTACCATCAGTCTACAATCCAGAACCAACCCTAATAACAAGATACAATTAGGAGTAGGTCAAATTCACTCTTTTTATAACTCCTCACATAGCCGATCTTTCAGCCAACTCTGACCATTAATCCTCTATTAATTACGAACAATTGTTGAAAACCGATATATTAACTGTATCATCGTTATAGTCGTCTTTCAATCGCTCTATATTAATCGCTGGCATACGACTCTTGTCAACATCGTCATGGTTGTCTATCGACGTCATCATCAAACTTGTCAACTTTTATTATACTTCTTTCACCACACTACTTATGAAGTCTTATACCTAGTCTATTCGTAATTTGATCTTATAATATTGAATCGTCTGCCTCGCCGACCTGTACCCGTTTTCTTGACTGTTGTGGCATACTAAATCGGTGCTCAATTCAATTCATCGACGCTGGTGTGTTTTGATTATAACCCAGCGTTTACACATCGATAAAATCGACCGTACTTCTCTCGGTCTGTGTTCATGCCTGCTATTCATTTATTTGCTTGCCATTGACTCGACGAGAAAACCAACGAAAACGCGTCGAGGTTTTTGGCACATCCTCTACGCGTGCACGAGCCAGCGCCGGGGTATAACATAACCCCTGAGGTTCTGATTACCCCCCGTTCAGGAGCACGCACGGGGTATATCATAGCACGACCAACCCTTATTCCAGTAGCCCTACCGCTAGCAAGGCATTACGGATAGGAATTATGGATAGGAGCTATGGATGCAAAGCATGGACTCGGGATTTGAACAGGACGCATTCCCCGGAATGACTCACTCTCAGTAGTTGACATTCAGAAGAGAAATAGTATATAGATACAGTCATACTCAGCCCTGATGAGCCAACAAATCCAACTCCAGAATCGTTTCTGCCACCACAATGTCCAAACCAAAGACCCTTCAAGTTGCGGCCATCCAGGCATCGCCAGTGGCCTTCGATCTCAAGCTCAGCCTCGACAAATTGCAAAAGTTGACCGCAGAAGCTGCCCTCGCGGGTGCTGAATTAGTTGTGTTTCCGTTAGTTTTTCATGTTTTCAATCTCTGACGCGATGCCCGTCTCAACCTGTCGCTGATGTACCCTTCACTCAGCGAGGCCTTCCTCTCAGCGTACCCTTGGCGATATGCATTTGATGCCACAATTGGAACTCGAGAGCCGCGAGGTATTGGTGCCACGAACAATCGCTGAATTAAACGTGGGACTAACTTCAATGTGCCAAAGGACGAATTTGGTATGCAAAATACTATGACTCGGCAGTTGCGATCCCGTCTCCCGAATTTGATATCTTACGCGACACTGCCGAGAGAAACAAAGTCATCCTACATGTGGGCATTATTGAGAAGGAAGGCGGAACTCTCTACTGTACAGCTGTATTGATAGGGAAGGACGGCAAGCTGCTCAGTCATCACCGCAAGGTGAGTGGAGGATTGTATTATGATAGCTGAGCTGACAATTTCACAGCTGATCCCCACTGCCGCGGAAAGGCTTGTTTGGGGTCGTGGAGCTGGTGATGGTATCCAAGTTGTGGATACGGAATTTGGAAAGATGGGAGGCTTGATCTGGTAAATTTCCCCGATTAGGAATTCCTGAACGAAAGTTGACCTGTCTTAGTATGGAGAATTATATGCCCGCAGCCAGACTGGCTTTATACCAGCTCGGGATCGAGTATGCCTCATGTGCCTGAACTTCCGGAGTATATACTAATCATGGCTGTGTCAGAATATACATTGCCCCACATGCAGACGATTTGCCTGCTTGGGTAGCTTCGATGCAGCACATAGCCAAAGAAGGACGCTGCTTCATGATTTCAGTCAATCAGTTCTGCAGAGTCCGTCTTCATTATTTATTTTCCTAGAAACAAAATACTGACATGAGACAGGTCTCTGATTTCCCAGCTGATTATCCACCATTCACAGCTGATCACCATGATCGTAGCCCAGCAGGATCGAAGTGGGTCCCAGATGATATCTTAAACCATGGCGGCTCTTGCATTGTCGGACCACTGGGAACGTTCATTGCTGAGCCAGTTTGGGACAAGGAAGAGACCATTCATGCTACACTAAACTTGCCAGATCTGACAGAAGCTCGGGCAAGTTACATGGAGTATTTAAATCAGAAGTAACCGCTGACTTTGTGTTTCAGATGGACTTTGATCCTGTAGGAAGCTATTCCCGTCCTGATGTATTGTAGGTTATTGTTTCCCTGTTCTCTATGATATACTGACCTGATTCAACGCAGCACATTAACCGTGAATAAAAAATCGGCATTAAGTGTTTCATTCACAGAATAAATTAGAATCTGGATAGATTAAACATGTCAATTGGAGGAGAACTTGGGCAGGAGTCCGCGTTCGGTTGATCTCTACGTGAGACCAGATTACTTAGCTTAAGAAACATACTTATAGTTCAAATGATTCATAGCGTCGCCTTTTTAAAAATGGCCGTCATACGTGACGGTACTCATAACCACCAGAGAGCATCTCTAAGGTTTCAGCCTTCTTCTAATACTTCGTAAGCTCTTCTGTTTCCGTGACGAAGTGCTCAGCGAGAGCGCCGAACCATTCCACCGTGATTGAACTCGTATTCGGTAGGATCCCGTATCGCCATTAAGCATAAATAGTGGACTACAGCTTCTGAAATGAATAATTTATTCCACATCATAAGAAAGTAATCTCTGAAATTCTGCAGATGGGTTAGGTTACTCCCTTCCGAAAGGCCAGTTTATACGAAATCGTCGGTCTCATGACACGGACGCTCTTATTGAAGGGAAGGGTGGGGGGGGGGTCAAATAAGCCTCCTCAGGGAAAGCAAAGGAAAGTGGAATGTAGAATAAAAGTACTCGAAGTTAATGAGATTTACTACCACTTGAATTCTGTGTCATGGGGTAGAAATATATGATGCCAGTATAGACTGGGAAAATCTAATCAAGGGATATACCGTCGTAATGGGGACGTCAAGAGAATGGTGTCACAGATGTCATATTATTTGCATCGTTATATCTCGGCTGCAACTGAGGCAAAACTAGTTTTGCAGGCATCCAGGCCCCAGTCATTTCGATCAATGGAATCCCTTCTGAGGATGGCTCTGCCGGAATGCTGGACGATTCCAATAGATCACGCTCCCTATCCACTCTGATACACAAATAAGATTCACAGCAACCCGGAGCTTGGCTACCGGAGCATAAGGCTCACGATGCCTTCGTCGGACATGGCAGCTGCACTTCAAACCAGCAAAAGTTTCCGTGCCCTCGAGGGGGTTGGACATCTGGGTATTCCTATGATGTGCAACTTTAACAGATTTCTGCGCATTGTAAGCAGAGCGAGGCTTTGAGCCGTCCAAACATCCTTCTTCCGAATAGATGTTGCTATGTCTTTTAATAGGGCATAGTACCAGTTGATGTCGGTGTTAGTTGCAATACCCAATTTTTTACCCCGTGCACTGCGGCCCTGAACTCCAAAACTGGTAAGCGTACTATAAAAAGGGTATACCATTACGTGCTTAGCACTTGTCTCTCCTCCCACAGCCAGTTCCGACTCTTGGTGACCAGATTTGACCCCTCCAGTCTATTCAAGACACCAATGATTGTGGGTGCCAGCTGAACTAGCGCTGCGATATCGCCAACTGACCAGCCGAAAGAGACTATATTGGCCGTCGTGTCAGAAGTGGTGTCGGAACGAACGAACATAACGTCTCTGTGTGTACTAGGACGCAAGCTACGCCCTGCACATCGTATTGCATTGGTGCCCTCGTTTTCATTAGATGAAGTCGATGCTAGCAGTTTTATGAGTAGTGCTATGACCGGCTTGAATCAAGTTATGTGGTCACACGGCGTGGTAGCTCGCCTATTTGAGGCTTTTGATGAATCAGTTTATTACCATTGCATTTTATAAACCTAGGCCTACACTCTCTCAGGAGTTTTGATCCACATACCCCCGTAACAGAATCGTGACTCGTGGCGATGTCGTGGAACGTACTGAAAACAGAATCAAGACGAAGGAAACAAAACATCGAGATTGGAAAGCACGAAGCATGAAGCATGAAGCAAGAATCGTGTTACCTGGTAGAGTATACTATGACAAAAGTAAAATTACAAAAAGCCATCACAATTCGGTATCGACTAGTCACAGTGAGTATCTTGCTAAAATCATATGAGGTAGAAAGCATACCTGTAGGCTCCCTGCCTTTGAGACTGAACTTGCTCTTTATCTTGTGTCCGAAAACTTTTGCCTCGTCCTTCGTAAATTTCAAGTGTCTCAATGCCTGGATATTCATTGTCCCTCTGTGCTTCCTATGTAGTTCGTTCTTACTTGCCAACTTATCTTGCTTCCGGCGCCGGTCGGCCAATTCGTCATCATCGAGTTCTGAGTCAGTGAAGTCCTCCTGGACACGAAGATCATCTGCATCGTCGGAAATGATGGACGGGGATGTCGCTGAAGCGTCGGATGTGTATTTCTCGAGTTCATGGCCCAACGCACCCCATTTGTCTTGGTGGTTGTCGGTTTCATCATGGTTCTCGTCAATCTCATGCTCAACACCTGGTGTCCCGCGCGGTATACGCACAACATCGTCTTCGGCTTTGGTCTCAGAGTTGTCGTCATCGGAATCGTCGTTCATTACGGTATTCGGGCCGTCGACTTTGCCTGCGTCAACCAAAGCTTTCACCGCACCAGGTGTCTCTCGCTTGACGATTCGAGTGCGATATCCCTCTGCTACGCTGCATTGCCAGCTTTCGTATGTCTCGCGATCATCATTCGTTTTCAACCACTGCTTATGCGAGTCATCCATCCCCAGCTTGAACCTCGCTGTCAGTTTGATTGTTCCAACCCTCTCGGCTTTAAGTTGATCCCTCTCAATGTCAGAGATATAGTTCTGAGTCATCTGCTTTGGCATCGGCGTCTTGTACACAGGGAGGGTGAGGATCGTATCGGCGTTATCGACGATGTCACAAAGCCAGTAAATAGCATAAGCGATTGCCTTTCGATTGCTTTTGTTGTAAAATTCGAATCGGACGGGGGTTTGGTAGCGGTGACGGACTGGTATCAATATGCGGCGCCTCTGTAAAGTAGTTCCGTCCTGTGATACAGCCTGGAGATTCCAAGAACTTCCGTGATCCCCCTTTTCAAGCCAGCGACGTGAAATGCTCCCTTTGCCGACATCAGTATGGATAGCGATACGAGAAGTAGATAAGAGGCCTGTGCTATCGTTTTCAACCTGGAGATTGTTGCCCAGGACCTCAAAAGAGCCAAGATCCCAGCCTAGTAAATTCTTGGGTAGCCGAAGGTCAACTGACCGGAAAAGAACAGAGACAGTTATTCGGCCATAACCCATTCCGCCATCAAGGGCATATATTGCTGTCTTTTGCGATGAAGTTCGAAGAACTTCACTAAGCTTGAGAGTAATAGCTCCAAGTACAGGATCATGTTCGCGATGAACTGAGCTCCGACACGTGATGGTGAACACTGCGTTCCGCCAATCTCGTACGAACCTCTCGGTTTGTGCGTTGAAGATAGGATTAGATGACTTGACCTTGGTTCGGGTTTTGAAAACAAGTTCATCATTCTGCAAAATGGTACAATAAGACGACGGCAATTGGTCAGCTTCTTCGTCGGTGTTCTCTCCAGAGATCTGAGCTGGAGACCACGGCTTGTAAGATCCAAAACTTCCAGAAGGTCTCTCTTCTTCCAGGTTCTCAATTTGGTGAACCAATATGGAGCAAATTCCGGTCGGCAGTGAAGGGTCAGGTGGAGTTGTAGTGACATCAATCTCCTGCTGTGTGGTGACAATACCCTTGTCATCCTGGAACTCTGCTCGATCACGAATCTCCTCGGGAACACTGTCATCTTGTCCATCGGTTTTCATGGAACTCTTGAAGCCCGAGCGAGGGAAATAACCAATATCCCAATACAGTGTTCCTGGGAGCCTCTCCCCTTTGTCATCAACAAGTTCGTCTGAGCGCTCGGATATCCTGTTGCTGTAATCTTTGATCAACTTTCGAATATCAAACTGGACTTTGCCGACGACATCATCCGATGTGAACATATCCGAATCCCACAACTCAACCGATAGCTTCTCCCCAGCAGTGAGCTGTTCTTGGTAGACAAGGAGACATGTTTGCTCGTTCCACTTGGGATTGAGTTCCTGTTCGATGATTCTGGTACAGTATTGAGGGGAACCGAATTCCGAAAAGGCAAGGGTAATGAATGGATCACTCTTTCCAGATTTATCTTGTGCCTGAATTCCGTCTGCGCGCTTGATATTGATGTAGATCAATCCCATAGCATCAGTCTCCTTTTTGACGGCATCGCCTTGGAGAATCTTAGACATATCCATGATGAGAGACTTGGGAGCGACATAAACATCCAACGCGGCGGCGATTGAGGAGTTGATGAACCCAGAAACCAGGGGCAGGTCTAGGACATTGATACCTTTCGATGAGAGTGGGACGGCCGAAGCGTCGATTTTGGGCAATCCCATGAATGTGAAGGTGACATTCTTAAGGAATGGTGGATTTGGAGTAAGTTGGAATCGTAATCTGACGGTACCGATGATCCCATTCAGTTCGACGAAGATGGGAAGCGGAACCCCAAATAGACCCTGAGCACCTAAGTAGAAAACAACTTCGAGATGCAAATTCTTTGCCTTCCCAATGACTCCTTTGGCAGGGACTGCATGGTAGGCGAAGGATAATTCGAGATTGTAATACTTCATACTAGGGTCGTCTTCTCCCTCCAACTCACGCTGTTCTATTTTTTCGTCTTTGTCTTCCTGCGACAGTTCGGTGCCTTCCTTCTCTCTCTTAGATGTCTGATCTTCTTCGGCCGAAGGAAGGGCACGTAAGGACAAGATCTTGAAAGATTGATCTCCCAAGCCAATGGAAGACACCTTGACATTTTGGATCAAAGCTTGAGGAACGGAAGCCTGCATGACATCTTCCAGTGTATCTGCCATAGCCGCAAACATCTCGGGGTTAATCAAGTTCCAAACAATTCCCACCAGCGAATTCATCCACTCCACGGACTCCGGTACCAGCGATTCGGTGGCAGCCGTGGCTCGCTTTCGCTCCGCTTCCCAATTGACCGCATTCGCATCCTCTTGAATTCGACGAAGCCACAGGTGGATTCCGCACGACACAATCAATCCGGCCAATGTCGAGGACAGGAGTCCTTTCCACCCTCCGCCGATAAATAGCCAGTTCAGAGCTACGATTCCCACGATCACGGCAATGGTCGTTTGTTGGACGGCGCTCTCCAAGGCATAGAACGAGCGTTTGAGATCGGCCATGGGAAGAGGGTGGTATAGCACCTCACGTTTCTTGGACCTGGCTAAGAAGTCGTGGGTTTTATCTGGGTTGGCTTCGGGCGGTGCCAAATCATCCAGCGTCTCTCGGTATGTTTCCCCGTCGCCCGTCGGGAGATGAGGTTTTGCTACCCCCGGAAGATCGTTCGGCTGGGGAGCATGCTGAGGGTCAATGGCCGCCGTTGGGACGGTGATCTTCGGCCTCCGGACGGAATCTTCAAAATCCCCATCCACATCCTGTATGACGACCTCGTTCTTCGTGGTCGGGTCAATGACCTTTCGTCGGGATGCCGCTTTGGCTTTGGCAATCTTGTCCGAGTCTTTGCCGGACGCGGCTTTGGATGCATCGGCATTTTGCAAGTTCAAACGTTCGGCGAGCTCTTTCCCCAGCTTCTGGATGGTTGGAACCTGACGCAAGTTGTTAGGGGAGTCTGCGCAGAGAGGGTAGCGAGTGTGCTTGCCTTGTTCCTGGCCGAGTATGGAGGCATGTTTGCCAACCCACCACCAATGAGACAGTCGTGTTGCTTTCCAGAAGCTCTCGAGGAGAGATCGAGCTTGAATTGAGGGAAGACGAATCCTTCCGAGCGTGGTTGTAGTCGTGGACGTGGTGGCCCGTCGCCCTGCTGCTGAACACGGCGTAGCTTGGCATAATGGATGACGTCGTTGGACGGGAAGGAATTCTGGGGAAATCAGGGTCGATGAGGTCAGTGTTCAGCCCAGCAAGAACAGCCAGCATCCCACAAGAAGCAGACGAGTTCAATTGAAGAATTGAATTCAGGCTGGGACTGCAGAAGAAAAGAACTTCACGACACCGATAATATGGCATCGGCAACGCCCCTCCGCGAAGATTCATATTCGTCTCCGCCCTCCACTGGGAGCAAGACGACAATGTCTTCTGCTAGCAATGCAACCCACGATGGAAGCAACAATCCTCGATCGCCCAGCGGACTCACAAGTCAATGGGAAGTGGTGCAGCCAGCTGATGTTGACTTCCACGACGGTCCGGCTTTGGCTTTGGAGGACCCAAGGGCCAAAACGGAGGACATCCCACCAGCCAACACGACTGCCACCAGCGTGCCTCGACAGGATGCCCCTTCCGAACGCATGGCGAAGTCAGTACCAGACGGCGCTGGCCCTGCAGTTCGTGGAGACGCAGCGAGCGTGAACGCTGGTGACGATGGTGATCATCGGAAAGATGTTCCTCACGCTGTCACGCGTGGGGTGGAGCCGACACGGTATGGACAGGCCTATTCAGAACGGAACCCTGCCCCAAACATCCAGACCCTGCATGAAAGCCAGCAGAAGCGACAAGAACAATCCCGAAAATACTTTGAGGAGCAAGAAGGCACCGGCAGCAAACCATCAGAAACCAAGACCTCCCCCGATACTACCGGCCATGAAGCAGCAACAGCTGACGATGAAGCCAATGCAAAGGCGGGCGCAACGGATGACGTGCCCATTGGGGCCGAGAAGTCTAACATCCTATTCCACCCAACCCCCAACGTCGATTTTGATCGAGTCTTCATTGCCGTAGAGAAGGATCTACGAAAAATCTCATTCTTGATTTTTGGGTCGGTGGTAATTCTGGACTGGCTGTTCATCGGCGGGGGATGGAAAGGGTTTGGGAAGTCTTTACTACCTTCTGCCGGCGTCGCAGCGGCCGTCTATTTCATACTCACCATGGCTGCGCAGAAAGCCTCGAAAAGCAAGATAGAACAGGTGAACCCGCAGATCGAAAAGCTGCCCTATGTTCCCGAATCGGTGGAGTGGATGAATAGCTTGGTCGAGACGCTGTGGGACACGCTGCAACAAGGCTTCTTTGACGGGATTCGAGACCAGGTCAATGACACCATCAAACCTCTCATTCCAGAGGGCATGCCAGTAACGGTCAAAATCACCCAACTCGGACACGGTAGCCACGCGCTCAGGGTGATCTCGATGAGATCTCTGCCCGATTCGGAATTCGGCGACCTGGTCCCTACTCATGGCCTAGATAAGGGTGGTTCGGTGACAGAACAAAAAGAGCGAGAAAAGAAGGTCGAAATGGAAGAGGGTGGTGTTTTCTACAATCTGGAGATCGCGGTTGCGTATCACGAAACGCCTTTCCGACCTCGGAAGGAGCAAATGCACGTGGATGTCCTAGCCATGGTTGGACCGGTGCCTCTACCTGTCTTTGTTCAGGTAAAGGAGTTTGTTGCAACGGTTCGAATTCGATTGCAGATGCACGCAGACT
Organism: Coleophoma crateriformis; assembly: GCA_003369635.1. Taxonomy (NCBI): domain Eukaryota; kingdom Fungi; phylum Ascomycota; class Leotiomycetes; order Helotiales; family Dermateaceae; genus Coleophoma; species Coleophoma crateriformis. The sequence goes on from PDLN01000029.1 coordinate 47,600, forward strand.
TGCCATTTTTGAAGAATGTAACTTTCGCCCTCACCGAGAACCCAAAGGTTAATGCGGCCGTATCATTTGGTGCCTCGTGGGCTTTCGACCTACTCAACCTGCCGGTCTTAGACGGTATTATCGAATCACAACTTAACAACGCTGCTGCACAGTTCGTCCAACCAAAATCCATGAGCCTAGATATGACGGTTTACGTGGGCGGCTCAGACCAGAAGATCGACACGGATGCTATTGGCGTTATCTTTGTGAAGATTCATCGAGCCCGGAACTTGGCCAAACAAGATTCGAGAGGACCTGGCGCTGATCCATATCTTACCATCGCCTTCAGTAAATATGAGAAACCAATGTATGCAACGAGGATTATCAAGGGAGACCGCAATCCGGTATGGGAGGAAACAGCAATTGTCATGATTCGTGCAGAACACGTAAAGCGCGACGAAAACGTGCTTTTGCGATTGTGGGACTCCGATACGACAGGATCGGACGACGTTTCTGGAGTCTGCGAATTCCCTCTCCAAGAACTCATACTCCAAGCCAATAAAATGCAGAAGAGAGAAGACCAACTCCAGGGCGACGTTTCTGGCACCGACGCCGAAGGGATTCTTGAGTGGGAAATTGGATATTTCCCTCGAGCAGAGTATCAAAAGGCCCTACGAACTGACGCCGATGACCCCAAGGATCGTCACGGCGAGAAAGCTGAGGTTGCAGAGACGGACAAAACACAAGATGCACGGAATACTGTTCCCGACCCAAATCTGCCCTCCGGCATCTTGGGATTGACTATTCACCAAGCCATCAATATTCAAGTTGAAAATACGAATAATAAGTCAATGGGCCATGTCCAGGTTCAGAAGCAAAACGACGACGGTGAGGATGCAGCTGAACAGGAGGAAGTTAGCGTCGATTACATTCCATCACTGTACGCGACTGCAGACATCAATGACGAACTGGTGTATCGAACTAGAGTAAAGAGCATCACCAATCAACCAACGTTCAACTCTTCGACCGAGACCTACGTCCGTGATTGGCGTCTGGCCACCCTAACTCTGTCAGTGTGGGACACTCAAAAGCACAGTGACGATTGTCTGGTTGGAGTAGTCTCACTCAAGATGTCGGAAATTTTCCATGAATCATCCTCTGTCGTTAAATTCTACGACCTCAAAGGTGGCGCTGGTACTGGCCGCATTCGCATCAGCATGATCTTCCGGTCCATGAGAATGAAGCTCGAAGAGTCCCTCCTTGGCTACTCCGTTGGCTCCTTCGTATTCACATCACCTATCACGTGTACTGGATCCATGAACACAAGCACGCTCAGGCTCCGCACTTCCGGTTCTCAACGCTTGATCAAGAACGGTGGCTCGAAATCCGAAACTGGGGGTTATACCTGGGTATTGGAGAAATCTAAAACCATCCTCCCAGTACATTTCCGATATCTGAGTCCAGTGGTCTTTGAGTTCGTCGGCTCCGGTCTCAGTGAGAGGCTCTCCTCTACCCCATTAGGCAAGAGTAAACATTACGCTGTCCTCTGGCTCTTCAGGTTGATCGACAACCAAACATCTACCTTCACGCTACCAATCTATAAGACCAACAACCCTGACCGCCTCACACAAAATGTTGTATCAGAGTCGGACGATACCATGACATTAGAGCGAGTAGGCGAGGTTACATTCACAGGGAAGTTCAAAGCTGGCATTGATGAGGCACATGGGGATTTCCTAAGAGACCATGATCACTGGAGCACCTATCAGAGTTGGTTGGCAGCAAGAAAAAGTGGTGAGTAAGTGTGTTTGGTTTCTGATCTTGGCATGGCAGTTACTGGTCCTGCAGATTACTGATTGCTATTTAGGACAACGGGAGGATCAAGCCAATCGAACGATGAATGAGCTGGTTGAAAAATTAGCTAAGGGTATCACAAAAAATGAAGCGATTCCTGTTTGATGCAGTTGGCTCGCTTTCAATGGAGCAAAGCGGTTTGGATTAGCATCAAATATGTCTTAGTCAGTGAATGGATAAAGGCCGAAACTCATATGGCGGCCCAGATGTGTCTTTTTCGAGCCGTGCCGGAGTATTCATCCCGTGGCGCCACACTTCCTTGCACCTAGGGCACGAATCATTGTTGTACTAGTTAGTAAAATGAGGTCGCAAGAAAGAAGGAGTGAAAATTCCAGCTACAAGATGCTCATGATGTTTTGCTAGTGATGGCTAACCCAGTGCGAAATTTTCTCGAGCTACCAGACCTACTAACATTTTCATTACCCTCCCCTCCCGTCCCACTCCTACATAGCGTAGGAGTAAACCTTTCATAACATGGTTTGACCTAGATAAAAATGATTAAACAAGCGTCTAAGCAAAGCAAATCTGCGCGCCTACGAAACATGCACTTTAGAATAACACTAAAAATGAATGCCACTCTACATAAACCCTACCTCAGATGTGTGATACTTGAGAACTCCATTGGAAATGTATGAAGAAGCTATTCAACATTTTTCGAAATGTTTTGAAATGGCTGCTTTTTCTTTGAAATAATATTACGTTTTCTTAGCACTAGTACGTGAAGACCCGCCTACCTTATAGCTCTAGAAGCGAAGACGCAAATCCTTCGCCAAATAAATTCATTTTGAAAGAACGAAAAAGAATTCTTTCATAAGATAAAATTGCACTCTTTTCATGATTGAGTGAATTTTGAATAAATATAATATAGACGTAAAGCCTCAACACATATTCAGGAGGCCTATTACTAGTATGTAGCTGTTCCACTTGATACTTGACCTAAATTAACATATGGTCACATAACTCTTAAATTGCATACACGAGGAGTGATCCGTTTGGCATAGTTGATGATAACTTTATTATAGATAGGAGAAGATTGTATCAAGGACCCGACTTTTTATGAGAGTGTGATTAACGTTGCACTTCATCCCGAGAGCGTCATATCCTCCCTTACTAACAGTAACAGTGGGTGCTTCTCACAGACTGGCCAGGCTTCTAGGCAACTTGCACGAGCAATCAGTAGCCATGATAGAATTTGTGCTTAAATTACAGCCCTTTATACTATTTTGGACTTTAACCTACACACCGACTTCCTAAATTAAATTTGTTTTAGCGTAATAACTGCCGCCCTAAGATATTTGCAAAGCGAATAGGTCCCAAGTACGCTGAGAATAACTTTAACGTGGGGCTTATGTGCCTGGCATATATAAACGGTTGAGTTAAGGGGCATTGTTTCATCGAGGTAGAGAAGCGAAACTCGGAAGATAATACATGTCATGGATATGTTTGTAAGTGGGCTGAGGAGCATGGGCTATTGTACACATGTCACCCGGGGAATGACATTCTCCTCCGCGAAAGTTACAAGGACTTGACCGTGCTTTCGGACCAGAATCCGGATCCAGCCTATCAATTCATTCGATTTCTGCACCAGATCAAATACGGTACTTCGGTTGCATCCTTTCATCGCTCTTTTAGGCAGCTCCGAATCCTGCTCCGCGGGTGTTCTTCATTATTTATTGGTACTCCTCAGAGTTCGGGGCAACGTTCAATTCCTGGTGTCCTTTTCTTCCCACGAATATTGGGTACTTATTGTCTTCATAATGAGCGCTACTGAAAACAACTCCACGGCTGCGAGCATTGCGGCTGATGTCAACCAATTGGATGGTGTGATTACAGCGGTACGTGAGACAAATACCAGCTTTCACATAATACCCATTCTCTAATAGTTATTCGTTAGGATACGAACGATGACGATTCTTCATATGAAACTGATGATACCCAATCGTAATGTTCCTGCTTTTAACATAGCCCCGACAATTGCTAGTCCTTGCGAGGTTCTAATACTCTTTCAGCGACACAACATCCATTGCGTCTTCTATGTATCGCGGATACATCGAGAATGGCAGAAGGTAGATTGTGGCTTCTTTTACCGAGCATACAAAAATCTAACAATGCGTTTAAGATATCAAACCCTTAGAGATCAGTATTGGTATGAAGCTTTCTGCAATGAATAGTTCGTACTATGGTATTAAATGTGTGTAGGGGTCCAGCGGATGAGTTGCAGTTTGAAACGATGGAAGCCGGGTATGATTTAACTTTCACAGTGCTCATCTCGATTATACTGATTTTTCGTCTCAAGCCACCTTTTGTATACTATCCTAGACAGCGGCGAAGAAAATCAACTGTTTAGGTCTCCTATTGGTGATAATCCTCAGGTAAGTTTTGACTGTATAGGAGCATGACTAGTTCATCTTTAACAACTAAAAGCATATCTTGGATATTGGAACTGGTGAAGGAACATAGGCCATGTATTTGAACCTAATATACTCTGTGGCGTGAATGTTGAGCTGACCAGGTGCTTTTAGTGAGGTTGCAGACAAATATCCATCTGGTAACTCCTTGTACCCCTTATATAGATGATTATATGGATTCTAACTGCATATCAAGCTACCATAAATGGTGTCGATCTCTATCCCCCACCCGCTACATGGGTCCCACCGAATTGCATTTTCGAAGTTGATGATGTTACAAGGGATTGGACGTGGGGAACGCCTTTCGATTTGATTCACCTTCGCATGATGATTGCATCCTTTACTCCTCCCGAGTGGGATTCTGTGTACACGAAAGCCTTCAAGTGCGTCTATGCTCTTATTTTCCCTAATTATATAACGCTTACGGTTTCTAAAGCAATCTAAAGCCAGGTGGATGGATCGAACAGCTTGAAACGGATATCCGTGTTCAGTGCAGTGATGATAGTCTTCCGGAAGATAGCCTCCTAAGTGGCTGGGCGGAGACTTTTTTTGGCTGCGGCGATCGCGCAGGACGGCCACTTGATATCCAGTCGACTATGAAAGCATCTATGGAAAAGGCAGGGTTCGTGGATGTCCACGAGAAGGTTTACCAAATTCCGATTGGGACGTGGCCGAAACTCAACATTTACAAGGATGCTGGGAGAGTCAATCGGCAACAATGGAAATCTGGCCTGGACGGTTGGGTGTTATTCCTACTTACAAAGTTTGGAGCACCTACGCCATGGTCCCCAGAGGAAGTCCTGGTATATACCGCCAAAGTACGAGCTGAGTTGATGAATCCAAAGTATCATACTTATCATCATGCGTAAGTCACAGTCTCATCTTTATTTCGTCCTTACTAATATGATATAGGAGACGGGTTTGGGCAAAAAAGCCAGAGTAGATATATGCCTTAAACAAGAAATCAGAGGACTCGATACCATGAACTTTCCTGTTTGCTCACTGTAGGCTTTTATCACGTCTGGAAGCTTTTCTATATCCCTGATAACTCATTTTGGTTCATGGAACAAGGACTTTAAGACGCTTCTGTTCCCTCACTGCAAAGAGGGTATTCGCTTGTTCCTTCAACGTCACTTCTATGATATTAGGGATATTACCGTTCGCTTTAATATACCGAGGGAACGAGATGTAAGGGGAGGGAAGTTAACTACGTTGAGACAAGGCTAGAATGTAACTTTTCATAGCTTAAGTTAATCGGAACTTTGTTATCCTTTGTATTAAAAGGAGTATTCGTACGTTACAGGTCGTCCACTGCTGGTACTTAACTGTCTACGGTGTTACAGTTTCGTGGCAGCATCAAAAGAAATAAGCAAATCCCTCGTCCAAATCGTCATTGCATCTCCTTCTCCTAATAACTCCTTTTGTCCTGCCCAGGCCTTCTCATGATACAGCTTAGCCTCTCTCTTCCGTTTTAACTGCGTTAGTAGCAACCCCACGTCATTCATAGACCAATATGTATCCGCATGTCTTGTGCCAAGAGTCTTCTCTCTCCCATGTAACACTTTCAATTGCTCTTCATACGCTTCCTGTATCTGTCCTTGATCTCGGAGACACCGGGAAATATCAGACATAGTCCACAGGGTATGGGGATGGTTAGGTCCAAGAGTCTGTGTTTGGCTAGTACAAGCGCGTTGATGGAGAGCAAGTGCATCGTCGACCTTTCCTCTGAGGCGGTAGGTACGGGCTAAACAATTGACTGTCCAGATGATATGTGGGTCGTCTTTTGGAAGTGAAATTTCTAATATCTGAAGAGCTTGTAAATGAGCAGTCTCTGCCTCTTCAAGTTTGGAAAGATGCCGGTATACCCGGCCTAGCTCGTTGCTCGTCCAGACAATATCAAGATGCCCCGCTGCTAATTTCTCTTTCTGGATGTGCAAAGCATGGAGTTGTGTTTCTGTTGAAAGAGAGAATAGCTTTAATTGGTCGTAGATCATACCGAGTGAATTGAGTATCCATATGCTTTCTAAGCTGTCCTTGCCTATATTCTCTTCCTGTTTGGCAAGAGTATCTTCAAGCCATCTTCTTGCATCATCGAGTCGGCCAGTGGTGGTATATCCTCGAGCGAGATCACGAACCACCATCATTTTCTCGAAGTGGCCAATGTGAATCTGAGAGTTGGACGTCGGAGTTTCCAGGTAATTAGGGGCAGAAGTATCGAGGCTGAGCAGGACACCAAACATGTCCTCGAGTGCATCAAAAGTGAAGTCTGACGAAAACTTCGCGTCTTTGATCCATAGTTGGATGGATCTTTGGAAGCGCATGAGTCGTGGTAAAGGGTAACTCGTCATATCCATTAGCAACCATCTTGTTTGCCATATACGGCGCCGGTTCGTAGAAGATAGAAACCGTATCAGCTGCTCTTGCAGGTCTGGGCTCGGCTCAGATTGCAACAAGTGATAGCACCAATTACTTGTTGCGTACCCAACAAAGGGGCAACTGATTTTGTCGTGTGTAACAACATCAGCAATGGATGGCAAGCTTAGGTACGTCAAGCAAGAGATTGTTATCAAAGTATGAGCTTCCTTTTTCGATGGGTAAAACTTCCTGGCGAAGCTGGGGCTTTGTTCATCCTTTGGAGCGTTTAGGTTCGGATCGAGAAAAAACTCACAAAGAGAAAGATGAATAGGTCGAAACACGTCCTCTTCTGCGCTGTATTCAATTAATGGGCTGCATAAGCGTAGTACAACAGACTTGAATGGCGTCTTCGAGTCGTCAAATTCTTCGTCTTTTGGATCTATAGCAAGTGCAATCTGGAGTTCAGGCCAGGAAAGTGGGTTAACACTACAGCATATCCAGATGAATATTTTCTTCATGAAATTTTGTGTCCGCTCCGTTTCATTTTCGAGGTCCGACAGGATTGACCGATACATCTCTACTAATCCCCGAGGAACTTGCTCCATCATTGCCTTGAGCTCGTATAAACTTGGCGCTGCCTTGAGATTTTGAATCATAAGGTATGCCCAGAGAAAATTCCCGTTTGCATCTCGGGATAGCTGGTCAAAGAGCATTGCATGGAGGTCTCTTCCTAAAGATTCTGAAAGAGCTCTGATTTCGTCCAAGAGAAATGTATCAATATCACCTTGTGTACATCCAGGATCTAACTTTAGCTTGGAATAACGTCCTAAAATTTTCTTCAGGGCCTCCGTCTCTCTGCTCAGACAAAGCAGATGGATATTGGGGGCCTCTCGGATAATGCTGGATATAAAATCAAGAGTTTTATGCAAATCGCTGCATTCATCCAGACCGTCAAGGACAACATACGTAACTGGTATATCTTTGACAAGTGAAATAAACATCTCGGTAGGTTTGTCTGATTCCGAGAGCTGCAAGTGGCCAAATTTTGTGGCAACTTGGTACGCGGATAAGAGGTTGGAAGGAATTATTGATAACCTGTCCACAAGCTGCCCTATTAAGCTCACGACCAGAGACAGTGAGGTGCTAGTTCTCTCGTTATTCTTGTCGAAAAAGAAATACGTAACTTCACAATCTTTGCGCTCCTCCCTATCTTGCTGGAGGTGTTCAATGATAGAAGTGGATAGAACGGATTTTCCACTCCCGGGCCGACCAGTTATCCAAAGGATGGAGTCCGGAGATTCAGTGCCTTTCCAACATTCGTACTCGGAATTCTTTTTAAACCAAATACACGTGCCTTCCGCTCTTCGGTTTCGTTCTCTTCGAAAATCAGCCTCAACATCAACTGGATTCAGCCACTTCATAACTCTCCGTTGGCGGTCAACATGTATCGTTTGGCGATGAGCAAATGTAGTTTCTACTTCCATGATCTTTGCATGGCGGGCTAGCGCGGAAATTACATCCTCGAACTCACTCTCGAATGGTTTCCAAGCGGATTTAATAATCGTTTTGAGAGCTTCGTTATTACGTTAGTTATTTTTCTTGGTTCATCCTGAAAGTGGGCCGGTTGACTTGATACCCTTGGATTTAAAGATGGCTCTTGCCCGACATAGAAATAAGACAACATCAAAGTACATATTGGCTAGTGCCTCTCGGAAAGGTGCCGAGTCCGCGAACATCTGCGTGTAACGCTCATACAATGGAAGCATATCTCCGATCTGCTCCATCATGCCGACGATCTTTGCAAAGTGTTTGGCAAACAAACTTGCCATCTAATTACTCTCATTGAGTCATCTTACTCGTTTGCCCTCTTGTGGGATAAAAGGGAATTGAATCAATTTACCTCTATAAGAAAACGCAAACACCCCCATGCTAAAGCCGATGGTTGCGGATCAAACTGGACCAATGTGTCCACCGCCGCTGCATATCGTTGCAGGAACTTGATGAATGGGTCGATTCGCCGACTTATCCTTCGGGTTTTGCTGAACATGGCCTGACGCTTCTCCAGGTTTTGGACATCGAGCAGTACATCATTGACGTTTGTAGCGAGGAAACGGAACTTCTCGTCGGGGGATAGTGTCGCATTATATGTTTGAAGTGCGGCCTCATTGCTCAAATATAAGCTGGCCATGGTCGCACACGCAAGTAGTGTGAAAGCTTTGAGAATGTTTTGATCGACTCATCTAAGACGCCTATATCAATGAGTTCATCGATTGAAGTTCGTTAGTGGTCCCAGAGAAGAAAAGAAAGTATCTGCTCTGGATGAGAGACCTCAATTACCATGTGGCTGGACAATTGCGCGCTCCCAGGATGCCGATTTGAGCTGTAGTGATTTGCCCCAAAAGGCGGGTCATGCCTCTAGAACTTGGGCAAACGAAAGTTGGCGATGTTTCAAAGGCCAACAGTAGTAGGAAGGATTTATCGGAGCCGCAATTCAAGAGAAGGACCAAGGGTTGTAATCTGCCTTGTCATGGCGCAGCTGCCTGACAGCGCATTGTGCATAAACACGCATGCACAGCCTCGGCAAAGACTGATCCGCACCAGTACTTCGACGATTTTTCTTGTAGGCAGAGCCTCTTCTACCAGCAAATTCATGAAAGATAAAAACGCCTAAGACTGGGAGAAACAATAGACAGCTTTCAGGAAGAAATGATTTCCTGGACCTTTATCCAAGATACAAATGGAACACTGCTCAAAGGAAGACACATGCAGCATGGAGAAAACACACCCAATAGCCCAATCATACCCTTCTCTCAGACTCCACTGAAGATAGCCATTTTTGATCTTGTACTTACTCCTTCTAATTCTATCCAACATCATCCCTATCTCGAACATCGCTCACGCGTTTAGGACTCAACTCTCATCACCACTGCTAATGGGAATCTCCATGCACTCTCTCCTACGGATTGGAAATGGTGGCACCCTTCTGTTCCTAATGTACTCCGCTCTACCGTCAACTGTAATCAAGAACTAGTCATTGTCACTAACCAAGATCGTCTTACCACTGCCGACGGTGCCGAAGCAGCCGAGTCATTTCTCTTCAAAGAGAAAATGGATGCAGTGTGTCACGAACTGGGCATCAAGATTACAATATATGCTGCTTGTGCGAATGACAGGTATAGGAAGCCAAGGATGGGTGTTTGGGATGTTATGGCCAAGGACTTTGGATTTGGGAAAGGAGTAAACGTAGAAGCGTATCTGGTCGGCGATGGGGCAGGGAGAAAGAGCGATCATTCGGATTCAGATGTTCATTTTGCTGAAAATCTTGGCATTGACTTCTCTACACCCGAGGAATTCTTTCTAGGAGAAAAGTCGAAAGAGGAGGTGGGCCATAAATTTGATCCAAAGTGGTATCTTCCAGCGGATCTGGGCGGTACATTAAATTATAAACCAAGTAAGAACTCTCTGAACACCAGCCATACCACTTACTTCTCAACAATACCTAATGTTTTTCTTCAAAGAAGACTTTAGAATACTCCAGAAACCAGATCAAGCTGAGCTCGTGATCCTCGTCGGTCTTCCTGGAGCCGGGAAGACAACTTATTACAGAAACTTCCTACAGCCCCTAGGCTACGAAAGGATAAATGAGCATGATATAGGAAGCTTAGATGAATGTTTCAGAATTGCAGAGCAGTTTCTGGTATCTGGAAAATCAGTAGTAGTTGGTGTGAATGCCCTCTCTCAGCAACTCAGTCTAATACCCGTGTTTCTAATGAATTCTTACACTAGATGACATCAACACAACTTCCTCACTACGCAATCAGTGGCTGTCACTTGCCCCAAAAAACAATGTCCAAACATATGCTTATAATTTCACCGCTCCCTCTGACCTATGCCTACACAACGATTCAGTGCGAGCTCTTGGTGGATCGTTGGTATGTGATTACTACCTCAATCGCACTTTATGGATTTTTGTTTCATACTCTCTTCCATTCGACTACTATAGCTTTAATATTACTAAATATAAGCGTAATAGATGTCTGCCGAATGCCGACCTATATTCGCAAGAATTCCATTTCGTAGACTCCAGAAGAACGTCCAAAAACCGGAAATCGACGAGGGAATTGGGAAGGTTCTAGATGTGGACTTTGAGGTAAGTCGGTTGAGAGAGAGGCAGTTATCATTATGAATATAGGATGAATGTTAATTACCCTATGTCGTAGTGGAAAGGAAGTGATGACCAATTGGAAACGTGGAAGAAACATTGGCTTTGAGAGAAGAGAAAGCTATTAGAGAAGCTTGAAGGATTGGTATTTAAAGAGGCACCTAAAATACGCGTGAGTCGTGAGACGAGCTCGGCACGTTTGATGAGCCCATTTGCATAAGTCTATGAATGTAGGTGCTTTTGCAGTGTACTTAGCCCTAACTTAGTTTTCAACTTATGGACAACAATCTGAGGAATCTCGAAATATTGGTCAACGCTTGTTAACCTATATTCCGTTGATATACTCTATTGTCTACTACAAGATATTCTGTGGTTACTTTCAGACAAGAGTTTATAAAAAGAAAACTGAAAATACTTGGGGATTGAAGACATCTCACGTAACTTCCAGACTTGTGCGGGAGTCCTTGGTGATAATACCGTTAGTAGCGGACGACTTGATTACCATGATAATAAGTTCCCCATTGGGTTTGAAGGTACCGTCCAGTTTATCCTGTAACTGATCAGTATTTACAAAAGGTGAAGGGGTGAAATAATAGAAGGTATACTAGATATTTCCCTTTGCAAGTTGTTACTCTAACCCGGATTTCTCGAAGAAGTCCAAAAGCTTCCCCGTCCATGACCCTATGTATGTACGAATCTTCGAGGACATTGCAGCATGAGCAACCGTGATAATTGATAGCACGCGAACGTCGAAGAGCATATACGACTCTACAACCAGGCAGGACGGCTATCAGGTCTCCTTTCCTACAGCGGCGTGATGCAAGACCAATGAGTCCTTTCCTACTTTCAAAAAACCTTCACTCACGAAAGCGCTTAAAGAGGCGCATTGAGAACACTAATATTAATGCTGTTGAGCGAGTCTTCAAAAGGAGTGCTAGCTGTTCCCGCTAATTTCGAGCAACCTCCAGCAATACACAGTTTCGGTAGCGGGAACAACACTTCTTACATTTACGATAAATTACGATGATGATCAAGCCATCGGTGTATCTATAGCAAATGTGGCAGTGGCTACCACTCTTTCTTACGAGACGGGCCATGGCCATGGTATTCTCCCCGACATAATTCCAGCAAACTTAATAACTGACAAGTTCAATATCCATGGTTGTAGTCATCTGCCAGTAACCATTTTGTATATTCACTAATGACACAAGAGAATGAAGGGTCAATTAAAGGCTACCTTACTATTTCGTACTTTCAAATTTATTTTGTGCCTGGAGCTGAACTAAGCTGTATAAAGAAGGTGCTTCAGCCTGTTATCGATATCAAGTGATAACGAACTACACTCGCTCCAAAAACAGCCTATTCTCTTATTAAGCGCCGCATCTTCCTTGAATCCGTGAGGTACATCTCTTTTATCATCGTATGGATATCCTTTCTCGTATCAACTACCAATTTCCGCGGTCAAAAATAAACATAACACAAGCCGTCGAGTCCATCACACCGTCCACGTGACCACTTCCAATCCCCCCACCTTTGACTGGTCAAGATAACGCTACTGTCCTTCCACATCGACCCCGACATCCATTTCTTAAGTTGCAAAATCCCATCAAGATGGATATACCTAAGATAAAAGCCAAGCTTCCCCAGAGCCAGCCAAAGCGCGATTGCTACAGTATTGTTCTGGGCTTAGCTCTGCTGTTATTTATATTTAAAGACGTCAATTCTACTTTGTTTACTCGCATCAAATCACTCAACTTCTTCCCAGCTGCTTCCTCGGCCGCAGAAGAAGATTTCCAATGGAGTAACGTGCGAAAAATGCTTGATTTAGCAGCTAGTTCGTAACTAATAGCTGCTGACAGATCAATGCCACAAAGTACATGAACTATACACCATGTTTTGGCCGATATGAATGCGCCCTTCTTGATGTCCCTATGGACTGGAACGCTCCAGACTCGACCCCGTCTCGCGTCTCGCTGGCTGTCATGCGGCTGCCAGCAAAGGTACCCGTGACGGATCCCCGATATGGTGGAGCAATCCTTATAAACCCAGGCGAGTAATTTGCAGGTTCATGATGACGTTTTCTTCTAATTTAACCCACAGGAGGCCCAAGTGGCTCTGGTATAAGGCTACTCATGCTGAGTGGCAATGAAACCGCCACGGTAGTAGACTCAGAGCTTTCTGTTTCAGACACTATGTCAAGATCAGAGGCTAAGTACTTCGATATCGTATCTTTCGATCCTCGTGGCGTGAACAATACTTATCCGCACCTGAAATGCTTTCCGGGCTCTTTCCCTTCCGATGTTTGGGGCTACCAAATTGAAGCCGAAGGTATTCCCGGAAGTTCTAGCGTGGCTATCTCTAATGCATGGGCGAGATCTAAGGCACTTGCAGCTGGATGCTCACAGGATAATGAGATCATTGAGCACATGAATACCGTGGCTGTAGTCGCTGACATGGTCCAAATCATCGAGAAACATGGTGAATGGAGACAAAAGCAAGCAAATTTATGGCTTTCTAGTAAAGCAGGCAAGATAATTACCAGTGGCAAGGGGATTGGCGATATTTACTCGAGAGAAGCCATCATAGAAAGAACAAAATGGCGTCAAGGGCAGGAGAAGCTTCAATATTGGGGGTTTTCCTATGGAACTGTCCTCGGCTCAACATTTGCATCGCTACACCCGGACCGGTCTGAACGCGTCGCAATAGATGGAGTTGTTAATACTACAGACTATTACCAGGCTGCTTGGTTGACTAACCTCCAGGATACGGACAAAATAATTGATAAGTTTTACGAGTATTGCCATCTGGCAGGGCCAGGAAAATGTTCGCTAAACACTGGAAACTCTACGCCAGCAGATATTGAGATCCTTATAGAGGATCTTCTTACTCGCCTTCAAGAAGATCCAATCTCTGTGCAGGCATCAATGACTCGAGGCCCTGAGATAATCACATACAGCGATATTATGGAGCTGATTCGAGTAACCCTTTACAAGCCATTTGTCAAGTTTGCACCAATGGCAGATCTGCTTGCGGATGTTGTTCAGGATAATGGCTCTGCCTTTGCAGATTACAAACAGCAAGGCCGGACACCAAACTGCCCGCTTGATCAATGTAAGTCAAGCGCTCCATATGCGGACAGTTGTCAACCTATGACGGGTTCCGAGACCATGAGTGGCATAATGTGTTCGGATGGTGACGATGTTTCGCACCATACAAAAGAGCAATTTCAAGAGAATGTCGCGGCGTTGTATAATCAAAGCAAATGATTGGGCGCTTATTGGTCACTCTATGCAATGCGTTGTGCCCACTGGAAAGGGCGGGCCAAGTGGAGAGTCACAGGAGGTGAGATATTCTTGTTACAGCTACGAAAGGAGCAGAGTACAGCTTACACCGATTAGATGATATCAGAGGCAATACATCTCATCCGATTCTAATGCTTTCAACAACGCTTGACCCTGTTACACCTCTTGCTAAGTAAAGCCTATCTTTTGAGCCCACATATATTGATCAACTGGTTGACATGATTCATAGTGCTCATGCAATGTCCAAAAGGTTTCCCGGTTCAGTGGTCTTAGAATTGAATGCAGAAGGAGTAAATTCCCCTTGATCCTCCAGGATATTCCCTTGTTAACTATATCATTAGCACTGTTCAATATCTGCACCATCAGTATGTGCCGCTAAATATACTCGAGCCTTCTTTCAGACTGGCCAGATGCCACCCCAAGGGACGGTATGCCAACCAGAAGAGCTTCCGCTGATTGGTAAGACAATATCCACCAATCAGGGCCTCTCCACCGAGGATAACAACCTTCTGGCTGCTCTGAAGCACATTGCCAAGTTCAACAGTTATCAATTTTTGTAAATAATAATCAAGTTTGAGCTAGAACCAGTTTAGAAATAGTCTATATACAAGTACCCAAAGCAAATTCATAAGTTATTCTCTACGGTAGAAAATACCACTATCTAGTATATTGTGAATTATTATACCACCTTAGACTCAGGTTTCCGTCCATACACGACAACTCTATGTGAACTTTCTTAGTATAAAGACAACAGAAAGATGAAGATGAGAATACTTACATTTCGTAGTAGCCATGATTCTTGCTACTCCGCAGTGCCTTTCTCATATTCGCAACATACACTGCCATTTCTTCATAGGACCACTACATGACGTTAGGGCAGCCGCTCTTGGCTATAGAAAATAGAACTTACGCCCATAATTTTCAAAAGAACAAACATCACCATTCCCTCTAAACCTTCATCCAAGTACAGCAAGTTCCACCTACCCAGATCTTTCCATTTTGGATCCTCCATCCAAGGCCCGACGGGTAGTTTGTACTTAGTCTCGACAACATCCACAAAGCCTGCAGCCTCAATGAGCGATTTTGCGATACGTGGAATCTTGAAGGTCTGGCCAATCTGTTCTCCGGACTCGATGAACAGTGTTGACCAGTCATACATCACGTCACCTTCCTTGACGGTTCCATCGTCTGAAAGAAACTGGATATCCATTTCCATAGATTCTATATATCCACCAGGTTTCGTGCAGCTGTAGACTTGCCCAAAGAGACGTTGCCAGTCCCGGATACTGCCCATCAAGCATCGCATGTGCACGTAATCAAAGCTGTCAGGCGCAAACGTCCAGTCCATCTGCGCGTCATCAATTTCGAATTTTAGATTTGGCGGGATAAATGAGTGCTGAATTGGAGAAAGATCTGTCCCAGTCACCTGTGAGGAGGGAAATGCATCAGCGAAGTCACTAACAATTTTTAGCTATGTTCAACATATCAGGTTGAGGTTGGGGATTACATTGCCCAGATTCCTGTCCCTGTGCCAACATCAAGAACATTTTGAGGCTTTGAGCTGATAGGCGCAAGAAATAACTTATTGTCGAGTAGCATAGTAAGCATATGATGTCTCATCATGTTAGCCACATAGCCAGTCAAGTGATAGCACTACGAGCACTGACCCAATGTCTAGCTGTTCGTTTTGTTTATTGTCATTCGGCCCCCTAGAAGAAAAGGAATAGAGTCAGCTGTGAAGGGGAAACGCGGAGTCCTAAGTGGAATACCAGTAATAAGTGTCGCCAAAGTTATGGTATGTTCGTCCATGTAATTCACGATATTCCATGATGCTCTGCGTCAATGATGTTGTGGAGCTTCCTCTGATTTCCTGTGAGCTATTATACCAGGTCATCTTTCAAGTGAATTACCTACGTCCTATCCCCGAATAAGGAGTCCATATCTTGGGGTTGATCTTCCTCCACGTCCTGGCCCTAATTGATCAGATTTTCTCATAACACAGATACAGAGCCACTTACAACAACTACTGCCGGTGTTGTAGCAGGATCGCCTTCAGTGGTCGTGGGCATGGGCGTGGCCATGGTTGCAGGAGCTAGAGAAATTGAAGTTGATGTGACACTTGCTTACAGCTAAGCCTTCCTTCCAACAGAGCGGAAAAAATTTAAATAGGTAGCACCGTAGTAGAAATACTAGAGCAGACACTCTACTTCTACCAGCTAACTTATTGAGATGCCAGAGTGTATGTACACTGTAATAGAAAGGATTTCCAAGAGTTCTGCAAGATGATTCGATGGTTGCTACAAAAAATAACGACGAAGTGTTGGCTTGATTTATGGTCCTACCTCTTATAGTCCTTCCATATCAGGGCAACAGACTGGAGTGAAAGCCATTGCAGCTGTTCGTCCAAAATTTATACTTGTTCGGCTAGGTGCGTCTCGCGCGACAAGGGATAAAGTTTGAACTACCTGCTTGGAATAGCCGGTGGGCTATTAGATAGTGAGGCGCTGCTATGTGTTATACCTGCGCGTTAAACATGCCCCTGTAGCTGCCACACCGGGGAATACCGGATATGCAGCTTTTTCTCATAATGGACTCTCTTCCGAGTACTGTAGTTACGACCGAGCTATTCGGTCACGCCTCCAGGTTAGGCAGGTGACTTGAACCACTGTTTCTCTCCGCTGATGTTAATAATGCAGCATGTCTGTTCTCCAAAAAGCATCTCTAATTTTTCGGTATATCATAGTTAGTTGTGTTTTTCCCACTACTCATACTCGTGCGGACCTTCAGAGCATACTAACCTCGCGCTCACGCTGCTATACATCTTCTACATCATGTACCTTGTCTCACTTATCAATACCACATCTACAATTAGCATAGCCATCTTCTTATACCGCATACCCGGTCTTAATACTCGGCGGGGTAAGTAATCTAGTGGGTAGCTTTTTTTCTTCAAAGTTGGCTGAAGCTCTTAACCTACGAGGGGTTCTTGTTGGAGCTAGAGAACCCAGGTGAGCTGCTGAGTCATTCTAAAGCAAGCTGTCATTACAGTTTGTCAGGATACGTCAAGTAAAAGTTTGCTTGGGTCATGAGACTACAGATAAATAACTGACGACAGCTAGAGTCATTCACTCCTCAGATAGTTTGGTCGATTACTCAGTTGATTTTATGTTCAAAAATCTTGGCTTCAACGGACTCCACGTGACATTTGTAGACTCCATAGATATGAGAATCGCAATTTAGTAGGGAAAGCTGAACATCCGCTCCGCGTGGCTGTGTGTTGTGCGAAGTCGTTCGTAGAAGTATAACCGCATCGGGTGCCAAGGTACTTCCAGGACCACTACCAGTATTGATATCATCTCGCGCCAAGACTATCCTATAGAAATCGAGTATGACACAGCGAGGATTGTGGTAAAGTTACGACACGGATTGCCTTTGGTGGTACGAATTTCTGGTTTTTCTTATGAATGCAGCTATTTGCTCAATTGCCGGAGGAAGAAGCGCATGACTTTGGATTGTGATTGGATCTTAGCCTTGAATATTTGTAAAAGCTACAATCATGCAGAACAGTTGCGTGTTGGTTGCAGTTGCAGGCTTGGTATTTACAAAGCTTCTCTGGTTTGTTGTGTCGTATTTCATAAAATAATGCACGTACCCCCAGAGCTTATATATAGAAGGCGAGAAAGACGCGAAGAAAGCGTATGAGAATCTTTTTGTGCGAAGGTATATCGAAAACAGAAGTGATGACGAAAGAAGTACAAGTCTCCAGAGACGAGCGGAGGAGTTGGTGCCAGGATTTTCTATACATTCATCTGTTAATGGCTAGCCTATGAAATTTAGGAAATCAAGGGCAATTTACCCCCAAAAGCGATGCAGCGTATAAGCATCCGACAAGCTGCCAAAGATAGGAGGGCAGTTTTGTGGGTTACTACCACAAAGGAGAACTGCGGTGACTGCTACAATGTTGTATGGGATGGTGAACATGCCGTAACACCCTCGGATCGAAGATTCTAATCCACGCGGTGGTTTGGCCACAACGGCCTTGCTAAATTTGCGACAGCACCGGATGAACCAGAACGGTGGGGACAGGCAAGCGATACCACGTTCATAAAACTGCTGCTTCATGGACGTTTACTTCGAGGCTGTCCGGAAACAAGGAATGGAAGCCAATCTTCAGATCAATGCACATCATTCCATTACCTGGCTTGCGTCCAGCGAAATAAGGCAGCAAATGGTAGAGGATATAACTCGAACACAGACATATTGACTGCCGAGAACAACCGCCGGACAGCTAGGAATGCTAGGCGATTGGCGTATCTAAAGGAGCTGCAGGGAGCTGCAGGGAGAATTGGAGTAAAGGGAAATAAAGGAAAAGCTGTAGCAAGCAGAAACTGTAGCTCATCAATTGTGTTGATTACTCCAGCGAAGTTTAGAAGAACAATTCATGTTGTTTTCTAATATCCTTAAGGGAGACAAGACAGAATACTAGAGAGTTTATCTAGCACAGTCGTCTGGTCGGCAGCCGAAGCATCAATATCCAAGTTGACTGACCCGACACTAATGCTAGCATAACAACCACTTGTGTCCACAACTGTAGTTTCAGTAGGCAATCGTCCTCCATTGCCACAAGTTACGGCATCATCACCACTAATAAGAGTGGCGGTAAAGATTCTACTAAGGACAAAGCTGAAGTCTGCAGCTGAAGAGCAAGATGTATCGGTACTTGCAGGGAAATTGACATTGAGCCAGATGTCCGTAGGAAGATAGGGGGTTCCCGAGGCTATAAGGGTGTTCGTGATGTTGGCAGCCAGTTCAGCATAGACAGTGCTATATGAAGGAACAGGGCTGATGTCCCAAGCTGTTTGGGCACCAGTGGTACCGGAGAAGGCAATGCCAGGAATTCCTAGCTTTACAGCCGCAGTTGTGGCTCCTACAGTTCCAGAAACCCACACGGCAGCACCAAGATTTGCTATAAGACTCTTAGGGATGCAGGTTCATCGGGATCATGGTGGATTCTTACCTCCAACATTAGGACCAGCTACCGCTATATCGGGAGAACCCCCGAAGTATGTCTCTGATAGGGTGTCAATGCCATAGGTCATGGCAGTTGCTGGGTAACTAGAAGCTAAGAATCAGTGGACAGACAGTAAAATGCTCTCATTTTAACACTGACGAGTTGACATAGTTCAAACGGGTATTCGAACTGTTAGAACCATAAGCCGAGCTTCCTGATGCGCAAGAGTCGAACTCGCAGGCTTCGCTTAGAGTTGACGGGGTTCCAGTTAAGGATCCTAATGGAAGTACTCAGAAATTATATGAAAACAATATACGGAGTTGTGATTTTCATACCAGTTCCAGATTCATTCTCGGCGGGAGCAGAAAGTACGACAGAGTCCCCACCACTGGTAAGCATATCGTAGAATTGTCTAACGTTGATCTCGGCCCATCCATCATCATTTGAAAGAACTACATTTGCAGCTTGCGCGATCGGCACGAGGGCCAATAGAGTTGGGGAAAGACGCATCGGAGACAGGCACGGGGGGACCAGAGAACAGAAAGGGATGGTGTTCGCGACGCTTCACTTGATGGCAGATGAAGTTAATAAATAGAACAAAGTCAGCGACAGATGGAGCCGTCTAATCAAGCTTTCACATCCTCGGCATATACTCAGGGATCCTGTGTGTTCCCCAGTACCGTACATTGTATCGGAGATGTTGCTTACGTTGTCTGTACGTTGACGAGGTAATCGTGCAGGGTCCCGCCAATATCAGGCTCTCGTTCAGCCACGCTCTTCACATGCGATAGCGCACGGAATGGGGATGCGGAGATGAGTTTGCCTATTACAGAAGTTTATCCGGCAGTCCTCAAGGACACCGGCATGTGGATGGTTTTGCAATCTATATTACCGACTATTATTTGTGGAAAATCAACAAGCGACTTGGGGAGGTATAGAGGAAGGTCGGTAAGACGCAGGCAAAAACACGAAGTGATACACGTGGTAGGAATGAAGAAGGAGGAAGGAAGGCAGATAATGCGCGAAGGGGGCTGAGCACGGTAACCACAAAGGACCTCTGACCATCCGACTACATATATTAATCGACTCGCCTGATCCGGGCGACTCGGACAGTACCAGGCCCGGCCCGGCGCCGATTCTTTGGGCAGGGAGGGGAACGGCCGCGCGTTTACTTATAGGGTCAGTCAGGTTTATTACCCAATACTCCAGGGTATGGGCGGCTAGTGACGTGGTGGTTCCGCATCACTCCGCCTACCTCGGATCCTGCTTTTCCTGTATTTATAGCGTTGTATACATATGGTTACGTCCTCTACTTATCGTTTATTATATCCTAATGTATATATCCTCTACCTTTATAAGATATATTCCTTCTAAACACTTACAGTTCTAGGCATCTACTAGTCTTCTGCCACAAGTCAACAAATCCTTAACAAACGATGTGCTTGTGGCATGTTCTGGGATCGAATCATGTTTGCGTAGAACATTGTGGTTGGCAGACATACCATGAGGCTTATTTTCGGTGAGCATGAGATTGATTTCGTAAATAGTACAGCAACATATACTTGTCCTCTATGATAGTAGAGTATCGGAGAGGCTTTCGTTCGAAATAAATAATCTTTCAGGTTCGAACCAATGGACAATTACCTCATTGAACAACAGTTGCTGAAATGGCGGCCGGATTGAAGTACTAGGTGAATCATGCACAACTATGGCTGAGACGCATTTCATACTGTTCCTGAGCACAAGACCAATCAAATGTTATTTCTGTCACACTTTAAACAATATTTCGTCGTAAATGACCCATGAAGAGGTAGTCGCCTCAATGGCCAAGCTCTCAAATTTCGTCAGGCTACCAGGCAAAAGGCGGCAAAGGCGAAAAGACGAGGGGCGAAAGGGCGAAAAGGCGAAGAAAGGAGAGTGGAAGGAAAACGGCAAACGAAAGAAAGCTGCAAACGAAGGAGAGCAGGGCGTTTGTTACAAAGAAAACGCAAAAGAGGGTTTTCAAAGCATAACAGATGGGGTGATGGGCCTTCCGAAGTGATGACATGCTCACGAATAGTCAGCGGAATCTCAGAGTTCCAGAAAGGGGGTAGCATGTTGCACCCTGTTTTTCGTCCTCCCACGTCCTTCCACCTTTAAACACTTACATTTCCTACCCATTAACATGAACACAAATACCTATACTGCCAATATCATCCTATTGACATAACTCAGGAAGTCGATCATGGCGCTTATAAATCTGAGATAACACGTAGTCCTTCAGACAGGGTCGCAAGCCTATCATCGAAAGTAAATGGTGACATCAATGACAACTTCATTAAGAAGTGGGTCTCTTCTTGCCAATAGATACATACAGAATGTACACATGTAGACAAACAGAAAGGTCCGAATGCGTCTTTCCAGAGCAGATCGGACGCCCGGCCGCTTGGCATCTGCTTGTTAAAAACCAACATCTGTGTCTAGTGGAAGTAACAAAATCAGCACGATATCTTGCTTTGAGTCATTTGTATGGCCGAGTTCAGCAGCTCAAGGGTAACCAAAACAGGAAAATATCTCTTCGACCCGCAGGGGCTCCCTCACCACTTAGAGAAGATTTCTTGAGTCATCAAAGAGGCGATCTCCTTCTACAGAGCTTGAGGAATGATATCTGCGGGTTGACTCCCTTTGCATTTTAGACGAGGATATCGACTCGAAGCATAATAAAGCACAAAACATGCACGAAATTCGCAGTGGAGCACTTGCAACAATTATAGCGGTCACTGGCAAAGATGTAAGTTCAAACCTTCCGGGTGTGCGGGCAGGAACGCGTATAAGTACATTGTCGTATCGATTGAACTCGGTATTTCTTGATCCAATGATATGCCGACTATCGAGGCCGTATCTTCCTCTACGTAAGTCTTGCTGTGTCGATATATTCCACTCATGGGTGGATTTTCCAAGAGCGAATTTTATCACTTAGGTGCATATTTTCCCTAGGCGGCCCAATATATTTCCAGTGCGCAGAGAGGCTTTGGTGTGAAGAGCCCCAAGTGGATCAAAGGCCCAAGTAGATCAATGCCCCAAGTGCATCAAGACCATTTTGTGGATCTAGGAATAGTTTGGACGCCATATGCTATTCATACCCCCAGGTCTATTGGAGAGACTCAAAGTGACCAATGTCCGACTCGGTCGTGGGCAGCTTGGGTTGGACGAGTGTATTTCAATCCCGTCTTTAGGCAGAAACAGAAGAAGCATCTCTTGTTATCGGGGTAATATGATCGCCTAGGTCGCTATCGACAAGCACAATCAAAGTAGTTAGCCACTTCGATTCAGACTACTACTGGGCGGATGAGATATTATATATAATGTCGATAATAGAGGTGTAGAAAAGACTCTTTAAGCGTGTAGCGGTTGGCCAAATCCGTATCTAAGGATGGAGGGGCGTGCGTAACCGTATGATTAAAGATTCACCTTGTGTTCAGACGGCTAATTTTTAGATCGAGCTTAGGTAGGATAACAGGATAGAAGAGCACCGTCAATTGCACGATGAAAAGTAACTACTGAATCAGAAGACAGGATTAATGGGAAAGAGAAAAATAATTTTAGTATGCCAAATCCATACGTCTACGAATATGCTATTTAGTACGGAAAAGCCATCAATCGCTACCAGCTACGGTTACTCATTAATTTCCAAGTAGTCTTATACAGTCTGATCAAGTACCACAAAGATTTTCAAGTACCACTACATTATAGTAAATTTAGAATCAAATACGTGTTATATCTTACACCTCTTTCTATACCCTATCTCGTAGTTCTACTTCTGCTTCGGTTTTGGTATGAAGAGAGTTCATATGTCTTGTCTTTATTGCAGGACGAAGATCCACAACAAAACTCGCGATGTAAAAGGTGAAAACAAATGAGATTGTCCATTCGAGAACAGACCCTGCGTTGTAAATATTTTGGACGAGACAGACGCCAAATGCTAGCAGAGTTAGTTTCGAGGTAGGATAGAGCGGGACATAAAACACACCTATGGCAAGGATCACTTCTACAACAATAAAACCAAGCTTAAGCCAGAAGGACATGCGGAGGATGGGTTGTTCACGGTAACCTAAGTTTTGTTAGTCGTGGCCCAAAGCTATGGTTACTTCACTTACGCGAGCCCAGAATCTGGTACGACCAGCACAGACATATCGCAGATATGATGTATCCCGCCATAAAGAGTGCCAGACATATATTATGGACATTGCCATGTCGATACGAATCGAAGATACTCAGAAGAATCAATCCGGCGGTTCCCATGACTGCGAAGCATATCGACAAAATCGAAAGGACTTTTTCCTTCTTGGTCGTATTCCTCGCAAGGCGGCCCTTGTGACGGAGCCAGCGCTCACTTGCGAATGCCAGGTCGAGAAAGACGGTGGTGACAACGGAGCCGGCAATGAACAGCGGCTTCATCGTAAATGCGCCGACATCCGAGATATGAGGGATCGTCATGCCCACGTCCATGGACGGGTAATGTGGCTTGCCGACCGCGCTCCAGTATACAATCATCGTGATTAACGTGCCCGCCCTGCACTGGTCAGTCGTGCCACGGTGTGTGGAAGTTCGGTTGCATTACCATACGAACGCCGAAACGATCGGAAAGACCTTCGAAGCCATCAGCTACAGCTCATCAAGGGGTGGAGAGGAGATACGCACCCAGTACGAAAGACCCCACATGTTGATGCTGGTACGTAGTAGTCGGCTCTTGCTAATGAATCGGGTGGAGAGATGGAAGATGAAATGGAGAGAAATCTCAGTCAAGGGATTCGACGCACATAAAACCCGCGGGCGGGAGCACTGCCACAGTTATGCGCGTCTCTCTAGTGTTCCAGATGAGGTCATCCATATGCCAAGCTGTGCTGCCTTGGAAGAGTCGAAAGTAGTTCTATGTCACAGTTCGGTTTTGATAGGCCGTCGACGGCAGCATCACCCACCCGACCCCTTATTGGGCGAGTTGGCCCAAGGAGATCGACGAGTCCTCATCTTCTCAAATCTATTCCATGACTGCCGGTCGTTGTAGCTCCACCTGCCCTACAAGACTATATATATATAGGACATCTCTCGTCCTGGTTATCTACCGAAACGGTATTTGCACTTCATGAACCCACTACTCGGGTAGAAGATGCATATCGTCATTATGCTTAAAACTCTCGCCTATCATCACCCGTGCACGACGCCTCACTCCCCAAGCCACCGCCACTTTCCCTTCTTCAACGGCCGGAGCACCATCAGCCACACCAAAACAATCCTACGGTGGCCGATCGGGACGAATGGTTCGTACTCGGTTTCGTACTACATGGCAATCACAATAATAACCTTCCCCTAGAAGACACGTAGAGTAGCAACTGTGGCGTACGATGGTAGACTGCCAGTCTCCAACGTCTGTCTTCGCTTGGACATGTGCACGTTGTTCATGGTACAATCACGGCAAGGTAAACCTTCCTCCACTGTTCTTTTTCGGATCTTCTGCCCTTAAAGCCAGTCAGGTTGCTGAGTGCGATGACCCCTCCACATCAAAAAAGAGTGGATTTGCTTAAGCAGTCACCGGATCGGTCTGTTCAGGGAGCCACTTTGCTATACTCACCTACCTAAACTTTACGACCCAAGCCAAAACAAGAGCACCGTGAAGTGATGTATTTCTCCTGGTCTACTACTATTATGTTCCGAGCTTCCAACCAAATATCTGGAGTAATCCAGTGGACTTTTGCCTTCCCAGGGCCGAACGCTGCAATATTGCGCCACCCTCTACTGAAGTTGCTCAGTCATATTCCGGTTCCCCCTTGTAATGATTAAATGATGAAATATCTAGTTTTCGGTTCTGTCGGTCTAGTCGTGCACCCACAAACAATCTTTCTAGAATACATCATAGTAAATCTACGCAGTTCTTGAACACGTTCTGAGGATCATATTTCTTCTTCAGCTCGACCAACCTTTCATAATTGCATCCAAAGATTTCATTCGGGCTGAGGCCAAATCCTAGCTTCTGTTAATATGCTATCCGTGTCATATCATAAAGACTTACCATCATAGTTCAGATACACCCCAGTGCTAGATCGAGTAACTTCATCCAACAGTGGATCCTTCTGTCTTTGTTCGAACTCCTTCTGAAACTTGCGTTCCATCTCCAAACACCATTCCTTACAAACCCTATCATTCTCCTCCTTCGAATAAATGGGAATGATCCTCACGGTCGAATGCTTCCCACGGTCAGCAAACGCCGTCTCATTCTGTTTGACGGAGACGATAGCGCGAGTCCCAATAATCTCGAACACTACTACTGATTGTTCCCTTGCATCAGGGACCCTGTTTAGAAATTCTTCGAATTCGTCCATTCTCTTTTCGAGGAAGTCAGTATTCATTGGAGTTATCATTGAGCGCGCCACACTCAATTTTCGCCACTTTCCCGGCGCCGTTGCACTGTCTCCAGATTGCGAAAATGGAACCATCTTCGCCTTGCTTACCACCGGATTGAGCTCTAGTAGAGGTGCAAAGAATTCTTTAGCCTCATCTTCCGGGCCATTGTAGAAAGGAATGACCGCAATCATCATCCCCTCTGGCGAATAAGCCCAGAAATGTCCCAGGATAGCATGGCCCTTATTCTCACTTTCGAGAACACGATTACCCATCTCCGTCACGGCTCTCAAAGCCGTTCTCGGAAAGATCATCTTCCCAGTCCATACCTCGTTCTTCTGCTGATGTCCCTTCAGTACGAATTCCGTCACAATCCCAAAACAACCTCCGCCGCCTTTCATTGCCCAGAATAGATCTTGGTTCTCATGGTCGCTGGCGCGGACAATAGACCCATCCGCAAGCACGACTTCTACTTCTAGCATGTTGTCCATGCCGAGTCCATGCTCACTCGTCAAGAACCCATATCCTCCATGTAGCAGAAAACCGCCCACGCCAACATCCGGGCATATCCCGCCAACCGCAGCCAGACCAAACTTCTCGGCTTCATCATAGACTTCACACCAAATCGCCCCACCTCGGGCAATAATTTTGCTTCCTTCGACCCTAACTCCCTTCATCTTGGATAGGTCAATGACGATCCCGCCCTCGGTAGATGACTCTCCACGTAAACCATGCCCACCCCCTTTCGTGGCAATGGGGATAGAATTCTTGCGGGTGAATTGCAGAATCGATGATGTCTGCGCGGCACTGATCGGGAACACAACTGCACCCGCACGTTTAACCGAGAGGAAAAACCAGCGGTCGATGCTAGCGTCATAATCGGGAGAATCGGGAGTAACGATCGCCAGGTCTGGCATCAGCGTGTGTAATTCATCAATAACGGATTTGGGGATTGGAGAGGACATCTTGTATGGGATTGGGGATGGGGCGAGGAGAGATTTCAGGATGGATAGTACAAAGTCAACGAGAGACAGTGAACAAATAAGAAAATATTCGTCTTAGGTGAGACGGATTCATAAGCGTATCCCATCGACTGCCATGGGTGTGAATTTTAGCGTCACAGGGATTATTAATCGATCATATCGTGCCATTCCTACACCCAGAATATAACCATTTATAACTTATGAAATAAGGCTCTTCTTTAGAGAGTACAATATTGTATTACTTACAGCCATATACTAAGGACTCCCTTCGTTTTTTTTTCTTACCGAATTTGGTGCGATTTTCTCCCAGAATAACTCCTTCCAGGTATTCATACGCCCATTAGGTTACTATAGCCCAGGGCTATATAATATATGTTTGTTAGTGTTTTCAATAATAAGATCAAGTATTTTATCCGTAGAATCCGTCCCTTCAGCTCTTAGAGGAGGTACCTGAGGCCGCTGGGTCCCTGAATCACTTCTTTGGCTGTTTATATCCTCAGGCATATTCTAGGAGCTTGTAAGTCGTATATAGCTTCAATAATCGATGGAAATAGGTGGTGGAGGTGCTGGGGTGCGCCAAGCAGTGCTCTTTAAGCGTGGCGCTAAAATTCACATCTGGCAGTCATCTGGCAGTCGATGGGATACTGTAGAAGGGATAAAGGAGTCTGGAAAGACGTGGGTAATAACACGAGGGATACCGGGTGGTGATTCAGGAAGAAAGGGGATGATGAAATTTCTATGTAAAGAAATAGGGGTAAATACAAATGAGTTAGCTGACCCCCGCGCACGTGACAGCCAGCCATGGAAGTGGTGGTGCTACCAGCTCCACTACATTCCTCCCTACCCTAACTGTAGTCGCCCTCGACTACCAACTATACACGTAAAAAATTTTATATACAGGCCCTAACTACGTGTAATTACTTATCCTCCTCTACCTCTATAAAGGACTCCCACGGGACCTCTAGCTCTCTAATATCCTCCTATATTTCTAGTATATCTTCTCTATACTTGTCTTGTAGGTAAAAGTATAATTTCGAACTAAAGGCTTACCGCTCCGCTATCTCTATAGCTATAAAGGTACGTAGAAACCGCTAAACCGCGTTCTACCTAAATTCTTAGATAAATATATCTCAGGCGTTTATATTATTCTCTAATACAATATCCCTATCTACTAAAACCCTAGGTATATCCTATCTTGGCCAAATTGCCGTGAAGCGAAAGTCCAGGCAGGGGTTTGTTCATCCTGAGAGTATCGTAAGCGAGTATATCATTCCAAAGTCGAACCCAGCTCCACGAGTAGACCTTAGACGTACTACCTAGCGGTGTTTGGTTTGCCTAGCTCTTCTTATTTGCGCCTTAATTCTAAAATTTATAGCTACTCAATATTCGTGGTGGAAGCCAAATTCTGGTATTTGGTTATAATAGCCTTCTATATCTAGACAGAGCTGCTACAAGAGTAAGAGTATTATTCTACATAAGTATCTTCAAAGCTTGGTATAGAAAGATAATATGTTAAGAACACGTTCTCTGATGATATAAGCGATTCTACTGTTAACTAGAACAAGCTAAATACAATCCCTACCCAGCGTCGCGCTGGGGTAATTTAACAATACTAGAATGCCAACCTATCTAATACTACTCTTTATATATATATCATTATATGATCTTCCAAGAGATTATTCGAAAGGTCAATTTTATATCAGGATCGAAGTAGGCTATTACCATTGGCTTCCTTCAAGTATTAATGGAACTTCTGGTCTAAGGTCAAAAGGCTCTAGCTAGGCTACAACGAGTCCTGCATCATAGAAAAGTACGAGTGTGGGATTAATTGCGATCTCAAGAGTTGTCACAGTAGTCTTATTGACATGATTAACCGTCTTCTATGCTACAGTGGCGCGAAGATCAAAGTGGATAAACCGACTTATTCATACCTCAGAGGGCAAGTGTAGTATCAAGTAACAGCTCTATCCCTACTATCCAAATATCTGTAGGAATGAAGCAAAAATGGCTGTCTTTCTCCAACCAAATTATCGATGATCTAGTGTGAATAATTTCGAAAGTTTGACACATTTAAATATTATTTAGCAGATTTTGGCCGTTCCTGTACCAAAATATCGACAGCTGGGCCTTCTTGAGCTGCAACTTGCTCCAGTGGGCGAATGGCACAGATATTATCCCTTACACAGAAGGGAATTCATTCAATCCTAAGGCAGTATTGTCCCTTGATCTTTTGGGACATAGCCTGATCAGCAAGATTCCACTTTGTTACCATTATTAAATTGCGGCTTCCGCAACCCGACCGTAACAGACTAGTGTGTGCCAATAGGGTGTTGCAAAGACTTGCCGAGCAAAGTAATGCTGGGAAGA
This sequence comes from Coleophoma crateriformis, assembly GCA_003369635.1. Classification (NCBI taxonomy): domain Eukaryota; kingdom Fungi; phylum Ascomycota; class Leotiomycetes; order Helotiales; family Dermateaceae; genus Coleophoma; species Coleophoma crateriformis. The sequence goes on from PDLN01000029.1 coordinate 76,396, forward strand.
CCGAACCGCTCGACGCCTTCACGGGCCATATTATTGGGCTAGATTTGGCTGGCCAGACTCTGGTCACCATGCAGTGTACGGGTTGATTGCTCAACTTATACTCAGCACGGTGCCCAATGGTAATCGACAATCTTACTCGACAGATTCGGGAGACCAGAGTTAACCTGCGCCATTCTCGTCCAGATTTTGAAAGCACCCCTTTCTCCCTTCAGCCCTTCTAAAATAGCTCCTCTGGCCCAATAACACTGAAATTATTGTTTGTTGACATACCGCTAAGGCTCTTCTTGAGTGACTGCCTTCGAAACAGTTTTCGGCTCGGCGACGACCACACAGACCTATATCCATGTGGCGCCTTACAACTGCAAACGACGTGGATGCGAATACAGTTTGGATTGACCATCGAAATGAACACCTTTATATTATCCAAACAAAACTCTCGTACGGGTCAAGAACAACATAGAGAATAATCGTAATTTCCCGACCTCACCAATCTTGCCTTTTGGTCCAGGTCCAGTCATGCCCCAGGCCATTTCTTCTATAATAGAAGACGACACTGGCTTATTGCTTAACGGTACTAGCCTATTCACAGCTAATCTTGACTCGTAGTCCAAGTGAGGTCCCAACAGTGATTGTCCTTTCAATCACAATGCATGAGCATTTCCAACGCTTGCCTGGAGATGCTCACCATATGTAGCTCTTGTTGTATATATATTGGATAAGCGTCGTAGGTGGTCTACACCTAAATAATTCCTGATTCTATCCATTTTTATGGTGTTTTGTTGGGCTGGTTCGCTTAGGGTAGGCGCCCTGGTTTCCACAGACTTATGAGGCCCGGTTTGTTACGAAACTTGTTACGTGGCAAGAGAAAACCCGCAAGTGTGTTTTTCGCAGCCGAGAATGTTTTCGCTGGCTCAGGAACGATACATGGAATGGATCAATCTATTCTGAACACCAGTCATGTTACTATAGTAGGGTTTCCACGGGCAACATTTATAAAGAACGGCGCTCGATTTCTTGTCTTGCCTTGCAGCAAGGCTGGCTGTTTTGGCGCAGGGGAGAATTCGTTGTTGTTGATCGTCGGCACATTCCAATCGCCTCCCATTACTGAGGGAGCGCAATGGCGAGGACAGGAGCCACCATCTCCGAGCCATTCGGTCGCCCTACTGCTTTTCTTGAACTACTCGAACTTAATTCCCATCCAAGTATGGAACACGTGTTATGCTTAGCGTCATGTAGCCTAACTTCATGCCATTCTTGATAAAAGTAAGGCATTCTTCACATTTTTCGTTTTCCAGGGATACAACCAAGGTTTGTTTGAGATATTTAATCTTACAATATCCTTTATAACCCTTCCTTTCAATAAACGCGCCGACTGGTAGTATCTGATATGATTTATCTTTCCAAGTTCGATGACTAGGTGCAGGCCGTAATCGTTCCATGTTCAACCTAAAATGCACATCAAGAAGCATGCTATACTCGGGGGCTCCCTGGCACTCTCCCAATTGACTTCGCAGAGTCTTGCCGAAAGCCAAATAATATGCCCTTTGAACACCTCAACTATTCAACTTCCTGCGTTGGAGGTAGTGACGTTGAACCTGGTTGTTATAAACAACTTCTTCAACACTAATACGACTATCGATATTAATGGTGGAGGCGAGTATAATTTATGACAATCAATGAGTACAGAAAGCTAACAGTATTAAGAGTGACATTCTTAATAAACTATTATTACTAATGCACCACAAGCGAACGGTCATTACAAGCGAGTGGTCACCCTTCAAAACACACCAAAAATCACGATTTTTGCATTTCTATATCTCCATCAAGCTAAAACAGAAATACTTAAAAATTAATCCTTGTATTCTTTATAGTATATAACAGAGTTTTTTTAAGTTTTAGATATTGAAGACTCATAGAGGTTCAGATATCAAGAAGGAAGTAAATTACAAGGATTATTTAGCCCCCAAGCTTTATATCTTAGTAAATATAAGCTATATAAATTTTAGATACAAAAGATGACCTATATACATACTAGAAAGACTATATAGAGAATATCAAGTATTTTTATCAAGCCTTGGTGGAGATATAGAATTACAAAAGTCGTCATTTTTGGTATATTTTGAAGGGTGACCACTCGCTTGTAATGACCGTTCGCTTGTGGTGCACGTTAATTACTTTAGAGTATATTGATTTTACCTCCGCTCGAGCTACATATTCAAAGAATACTATAGGTAAAAAATTGAAGGCAACTTATAATCTATAATGTAGACTTATAAAAACCTAAGTTATTTCTAAGATAAGTAATCTAGTTTCAAGCTTATAAGTATTCTAACATTTAAAATGTAGAACATCCCCACGCACCACCCTTACAGCGCTAAACGCCCCTGGGCTACTTGACCGCTTATACCAGATAGGCTTAGCTCGTTACAAAATTCCTGACGGAAACTCCAACTCTAGTAAAGACCACGTCATTCCAACCTCACTCTCTGTCTATGATAACGCGCAGCACGCTGATAATCAAACTGAGAACTAAAAGTATAAAATCTTCCGAGACTAATAAGTTCCATCTCACTTTTTGAAAGGAAGAAGCTTATTAAGGGTTCCAAGATAATAAAGGCGAAAACAGACGAATTCATTACACAGAGCAAACCACTCCCAACGGATTTCACACCTCGCCCAACCCGCCGAATCCCCCAAGAAAGACGAATTTCTACCCTATAACAATATGACTTCTACATATTTCAAGCCCGTCACCGCCCCTCCCTCCGATGTGCGACTCGCATACCCACCTGCCTACCCTTTCACAGCATGCTCACACCTTCACAGCTCGAAGAAATCCTAGCCATTGAAGCCTCTCTTGAAGTCCCCTTCTTCTCAGTCACCGATGCCTGGGACCTAGGCTCCCTCCTCCGCACACGACTGTTGTTTTCCCCTAAACCCGTCATCATAACCATCCTCGCACCCTCTCCCTTCCCGAACGCGCGACTCCTCTTCCATACAGTTACTCCAAGGCACGCTGGCTCGGTTCCCGACAAGGTCACTGGCCCTGATAATGATGTCTGGGTTGCGCGTAAGACAAAGACTGTGTTGCGCTTTGGTGTTAGCTCATATTATATGGGTGTGAAGTTCGGATCGATGTCTGCGTCTGGCATGGACGAGTCTGCCTTTGCAACAAAGTATGGATTGCATGAGCAGGAAGCTTCACAGTATGCTATTCATGGGGGTGCTGTCCCTGTACGTGTTAAAGGCGTAGAGGGGGTTGTTGCTGTCGTGGTGGTAAGTGGGTTAAAGCAGGAGGAAGATCACGCTGTCGTAGTAGAGGTTATGCAAGAGTGGATAAAAACACTAGAATGAGTGTATATTGAATATAATATACCATTAATCAAATAATATCAACAGAGATCTCTGTAGAGCAAGTAATATACGTTGAAACACTAGGAGATGTAGGAAAAAGCTGATATATGAACTTGTATAGTATCTTATATAACCCGGATCAAGATACAATAGATTTCAAGTCGGGATTTGTGGTTTATTTTCAAGTGGTACACCCGGTTAATTACTGCACTCGCTTATCATGTACGTTATAGCCTTATTGCACAACCAACACTCCCCGATATCTCATCTTGCCATCTCTTAGCTTCTGCATCGCTTCGATGATACCGGCTTGAGTCATAGGGAACTTCTCGATTTGAGGCTTGATGCCGTTCTTTGCAGCGAATGCAAGCATGGCTCGGACGCTGCCATTTGCTGCCACACCGGCCCCAAAACTTCAAGCCCGCCGGCAATCAACGAGCGCGGTGAAAAGGCTAGAGGTTCGACGCTGATAGTTAAAGGAACACCTTTGCCCCCGGTGTTAAGATTGGCAGATATCTGGGGAAAGCAGAGGAGTCAGCTATAGGAAGTCAAGTGTCTGAGATAGATACTCACAGAGCCAAGTCTGGGTTGACGTTGGTGGTGATCAAGAGAACATCCACCTTAGTAATCCCCTCCAGTTTCTCCACTCCCCTTGTGGCATTGAACTCTGATGCGCCAAGATCGAATGCATCCTGCTTTTTAGATTCGGTACTCGAGAATACAATCACCTCCATCGCCATCTTGGAGGCAAACTGGATAGCCAGATGGCCAAGCCCACCAATGCCTATGATTCCTACGCGATCACCAGCTTTGACACCAAAGTCATAGAGAGGGCTCCATACCGTGTTGCTAGCGCACATCAATGGGCCAGCATCTTCCGATGCAATTTCATTGGGGATTTTGAAGAGAGCTGAGACGTCCCAGGCAACGGCCGTCCCAAAGCAACCTTGGTCCCAGTCAGCGGCACCGAAAGATGTGCTATTGACACACTGGTTCTGACGACCTGGGAGGAGTTGAGTAAATGTCATTCAGTTTACACCGACAACTTAATTCTTACCTGTCACGCACGACTTGCAATAGCCACAGAACTTGTGAAACTAGCCCATGCCTACTCGATCGCCGACTCGAAACTCGGAAACGTTGTGGACAGAGGACCCGACCTCTGTGATGATTCCAACGCCTTCATGCCCAAGGCCTTGTTCGTAGTGAAGGTAGTGCTCGTCCGTACGGCAAACACCACAGTGGGATAACTTGACGATGACCTCGGTTGGCGTGGGTTGTCGATGGCCCTTTGCCTCGTGGATGTCTCCACTCTTAGATCCCTTGGAAACGGTAAAGCCAACACCCATGACTACAGATTGAGTTGAAGATAGAGAATTTTGGTGAAAAATGATCTTGACTTATTGACCCGAGAATGATCCAGCTGCTGCTCATGACGTCCGTCACACTGGAAGTCCTCCTTATATACTGCAAATCTCACAGCTGAGGAGAGTGAACTTACTGTACTAATCCAGTCAGCGATCTTACCTTGAGATCATCGAGCGTTTGCTCCACATTTGACCGCAGCAGGCTTGAATATAATCTATCTATCATCATCATCAATAATGTGGTTGCAAGCTGATCAAGTATTTGCTCCACATTTATCCGCAGGATGTGGCCCTCCACTTCTGCCCGCAATAGGGACCAGAAATATCATTGAGGGCAACGTAATGAAAGCACCTCTTGTTTAAGATTTCTATAGGGTAATATTGAGTAGTTTAATGAAAGCTACCTCAAGTAAGGTTAGATAGCATCCTAAACATAGTTAACAAGAAAATATATTACTAAGTGCTTATAAGTGTCCTATAATCGCTCAAGAGTGTATTTTGCTATTATATTGTCTTACTATTGATTTCCCAGTCATACGAGTGCTCCCTATCGCTTTCCGTACTGAATGCTATGTACGATCCAACTTTGCCCGCATTGAGTTCCACCATCAGCGTCAGGGGGTAGGGAGCACAATCTGAAGCTATCAGAGATACAGATATGAGGCACTTGATAACAGGAGAGGGGGCGCTGGGGGACAAGACCACCTCGCCGCGACTTTATGATTACAGTCGTTGAGGCACTCAAGGAAGCTTAAAGCATAAAAGTATGGTCCTGGACAGTAAAAGGAGATCATATCGTCACACTACACCTGCATTGATCTAGGCACGACCCTGTAGCTTCTGGCGCGTAAGCAGATTCCGTGAAGACTTATTCCATAACCCCCTCATTTGTAATCGAGAGACTATCGGCTCCTTGGCAGCCAATGATAAGGATTTTCTCGAACGGATCAACTTCCTTTCGTGGAGTTGATCAATTCACCATATCGTCATAGTTTGACATCTGCGGGGGATATACGTAATGACATATTTTACAGTTCCTTTGGCATCTGCCACAAATTGGGTATGCGAAATCGCATTTCCGCCGGCCGGTAAAGCAAGGTACACACGATTTTCGACGAATCGACATTTTGAAATGGTTCTACCGCTATTCGGTCTACCCCATGAAGATTTATAAGACTCCCTCCTCTCTTTGCTGACAGATTCGATGCTGATAAAGTGGATTTCCGCACGTAATCTAGTACCGGAGCAGTAGGCAGCTAAGCGCAGGTTCGCCCTAGCCAGCGCTCTTCCGTAGGCTGAGCAGCGACGACGAGCTCCCCACAGCTGATTCTCGCCTAATAGGCTATCACTAAACAACAGTATGTAAATGTAGTCCGCCTGGACTAGAGGTTTCCCCTGCCGCCTACCTTAAATCAGTGAGTGGTGGCCTACGTACCTTGCTATCGCTTGTATTCTATAAATACTTTATTTAGTTATTACACCTCTATGAGAAAGTAAAAGCGGAGTCTATGTTCTAGGATACGCATCATATCTTAAACCCTAAGCTCCTTTAAATGATCTAGTATTCTTTATTTCCGGCTTTTGAAGAATGAAACCGGGCAAACATTTAAGCTAAAGTTGTTCCGTCAATACTTTTGAAATAGTAATCTTGAAATTGTTCATGACGGTTTGGAAAGAAAGAAAGAAAGCCTGCCAAAGCTTATTAATATCCCAATCAAAGATTTCACATATATTTCTCTAATTAGACTTGGCTAAGGGCCTCGTGTCAACAATTTTTGGTTACGTTGCTACTTCAGAGAATTCACTGTCATAATAGGTGCGCTTATACCCGTAACCAATGCGGGGTTGCTGGTTACAAGGAGACTTTCGGCCAAGACGACCAAATGTCACTGCAGGGTTCTTATCCGACATATATTGGTACTTAAGCGCCTTTACCATCTTCCTATCTCTAAATACTATATCACTCGGGGCAAAAGAACGCGGTAATACAGATAGATCCGTGAGAAATGGCAAGGGAAAAGAGGCCTCAAGTCTCTTGTTCATTTGGAATCCTACTATACAGAATGTCTCGTGATCGTTAATCCTAGCTCATAGATTAAACCTCACGGGAAAACCATCAGTTAATTTTCCGCACACTTTATCCTGCGTCTGTTCTTGCTCATCGCTAGAGAATCTTGTTTAGGCTGTATAAGAGTAAACCCCCAAATAGAAAAGTGTATATAATACTTGATCCGCATACCCAATAACCATAATATCAACGCCGTCGTCAATCCTGCTATAAAACGTCCTATACTATGCGTCTTCCATTTGTGGTCTCTCTTTTTCTTTCGAGCTTGCTCCCCATAGCTGCGACGACACGTATAAGGGGTGGAACTCTGCGAAGACAAGCACCCGAATTTGCGGGCTATCTGATTTCGACCTTTTCCGATGCCGTTCCCGCTGTACAATTCCACCTTTCGAATGGTAACGATGCGGGAAGTTACACCTTCTCGAACCATGGGCAGCCGGTACTCAATTCCACTGTAGGAACGAAAGCAGTTCGGGATGTCTTCTTGACGAAAACTTCAGATCGCTCACAGTGGTTTATTATTGGAACGGGTATTTCACATGGGTCTATTTACGGACTGACCTGACTTTGACATGTGCATAGATCTTGATGTGAAGGTGGCTGGCTTTTCGTGGAACCGGGCGACGAGATCGGGGAGTCGAGGAATTGTGGTGTGGAAATCATCGAACTTGGTTGATTGGTCAGAGTCGACACTGGTCACGTACGTAGATCTGAGGATTCGTGTATAGACTCCACGATCTAACCCTCTGTTACAGTGTAGAGGATGATACAGCGGGCATGGTCTGGGCACCCTCTGCAGTGTGGGATGATGCATCTCAGCAATTCTATGTCTTTTGGTCCTCACGATTTTACAGTGCCATGGATACAAATCACACGGGCACTGGTAGTCTCGACCGCATTCGCTATGCGAGAACCACAGATTTCATCACCTTTACTACTCCTCAGGATTATATCAAGCTGGCCGACACGCCGCTGATCGATCAAGAATTCCAGTATCTGGGCACGCCCGGCCATTTTGCACGTTTCCTAAAAAATGAAACCGGCAGTCATGTCTATCAAGAGTTGACTACCGGGGGGCTCTTTGGGACCTGGACAAGAGTAGCGGGATTCGTCAGACCAGAGGGCTCCAGAGAAGGTCCTGCATGTTTCGCGGACAATGTGACGCCCGGACTATACCACCTCCTCCTCGACGATTATACTGAGTATCTTCCTTATCAGTCCTCAAACATCAATACCCACCCAAATTGGCAATCTTCCAATTACACAAACTATCCTAGAGGACTAAAGCACGGTTCTGTCACACCACTTCTCGCGTCTGAAATCGAGACTTTTGTAGCAAGATACCCTATCTAATGGGGATAGTGGCCGTCTTTTATTACTAAGCTACATGTAAGGGCGATCTTGTTCTTTTCCTTATCGAGGGATGGCTAGAGATGTAGTATTAGAATAGAGTCTAATTGGTAATATAATATATACTACTCAACATTTAGTATTCGATGATTTCATGTGTCTGTTTTAAATACATAGCTACTAGCCTATAGCTCGGAACCCTAGTATTATTATTCCCCGTTTACGGTGTAACTGAGTTTTTTTCCTATACAAAATACGTCCGTGTATTTCTTGGTAGAAAATCTCGTTTATAGTGTAACCGAGTTCTAGGGTTAACTTTTTAGGCCCCCGTACGGACTTAATTCTACTTTAATTTACTTAATTATAATAGTAAACTAATTAGGGAATTAAGCTTTACCTATTCCCTAACTTTAGGAGTATTTGATCTACTTGAATATAGAGTTCCAAATCTTAGTCTATTTAGGTGTCACGGGGGAGCACGTATATATAGTGACTAGGTAGTAGTATTTAATACGTTCGATAAGGAGGGAGTAACTATCTACTCGGACTCCGCTATATAAGGAGCGGATATCTACCCTACTAATAACTTAAGGACAACGTGGCTTGTAATTACGTACGATTATATAAGCGTACGGTTACCCAAGCGTAGGTATATCCTACGCTTAATACCTAGGGCCCGACCCTTATATTACTCCCCTCCTCCTACTCGTTCTATGGAGGGAGCTACTATAATTTAAGCGTAGTACGGCTCTAAATCCCTTGAATCCCTCGTCCGACCTATAGTCCTTCGCTAGTATATCCTATCTTACGTATAGTACTCGTTCTAAAATATAATTATCGGGTTCCGACTTATTATATTCGTTATACGTAGAAGGCGTTTCTATTATAGGTTCTTTTATATTATTATCTTCCGAATCTAGCGAATCGATTACTTTATCTCTTACTCGGGCTATTCTCCGTCGTTAATATATTAGGATCCGGCTTAGTATATATATAGTACGAATAAGTTTTTTAGTATTATTAGCCTTTATACTAACCTATTATCGACTTTCTTTAAATAGGTTACTAAATAAGCTATACGAATTCCTTAGTTAATACGTTTAGTTCTAGTATATAACGGTCGCTCTCCTACTAGGAGCGTTACTATTATTTATATTTCTATTCTCGTCGACGTTAGTATTATTAACTTCTTTAATACTATAGTTTCTTTATTATACTTATATATATAAAAGTACTTTATATTCTAATCTAGTTCCTTTCTTCTTTTTCTTTAGATAATATTAAAAATCTATACTATACATTTTTCGAAACCTTATATCCTTTACTAATATCGTTAGCCTCCGTAAGATATTAACTAGGTTTAGATAATTACTTTAATTATTTATTATATTAGTTATACTCTATCTAGTATAAATTACTAGGACTAAGTTATAAGTTAATATCTACTCCCTTTTAATTAGGTTTTACTAACTTATATAGTCCTTCTATTCTTACTCTTATACGGACTACGCTTATAAGTATAAAAACTACGAAAACCTATAAGTTCTATTAGGTCTTTAGTTAAAAAACGTTACTAACTACTCCTTAGTCTTATAATAGTATATATTACTTATATTATATAAACTCGTTCTACTAACGCTAATATATAAGTTTCTTAACTAATCCTAACTATTTTTAGGTAGCTAACGGTTATTCTTTAGCGTAGTTACTTACGCTAACTTAGTAAAGGCCTTTAAAGCCTAGAAAGCCTTAAAGCTACTTTAGGCTACTAGTCTACTCTCCGTATAAGTCTTATCGCTTCCCGATCGTTTTCTAGCGTTAATCGCTTAGTCCTATAGCTATTAAGGTTATAAATACTATTATAAACGTAGTTACCTAATAAAGTTAAATATAAGTTTTTAAGCTTTTCTTATCTATTTTTATCTAGTAACTATTATTTTTAGTACTAGTAGGATCGTACTTATCTTAGTTTTAGGTACTTAGCGTTATAATTAGTTTCGGTTTCGTTTCGTTAAGGGGAAGAGGAGGTTTATAATAGTATCCGTTAGTTTTCGTTTAGGTTTTCTTTTTCTTTTTAGATTCCTTTAATAGAACTCTCTTCTCTTTTACTTTCTTTTCTTAAAATAACTAACTTTATCCTTTAATACTCGCGAATTCGTATAATTATACCTTATTCCTCTTCGTCTTTAACTTCTTCTAAGATATTCTTAGATCGTCGTTAGTCTTTATATCCTTATAAGTAGTTTTAAACTAGTCTATTACTACGGTATCTACTAGGTTCTCCGTAGGTTCTTATATTAGCTTATAGTACCTTAACTATTTTACTAGTACTTCCCTAGTTCTCCTTTTACCTTTCCTCTTAGTCCTAGTATATAGTATCTTCTTAACTTACTATTCTTTGTACGATTCGAATAGTATAGGTTCTAACTACGTATCGTCGGACTCCTACCCTAGTAGAGGATCCTTACCCGTTAGTCGAAGTAGGTCTATATAGAATACTAGGTAAATATTACTAGGAATCCTAGAAAGTTAAACGGAGACTAGTAATAATACTTCGTCTACTATATACTTTACGTATCTCGAGTCTAGACTTCTTTTAGGGTAGTTTATTTAATAGTTATATAGGTCTAACTATACCTTATTACCTTTTTAGTAGATAAGAGCTAGTATTCGAGATTTATTTGTATTCTCCTTTTACTTTTAAGCGGTCTCTACTATATTTACTTAATATAGTTTTATAATTATTTTTATTCTTCGTACGAACTCCTTCGCCCTCTCGCTTACGAGGAGTAAGGGTTCGTCGTCGGTTTCCGCTTCTAAAGGGACGGGTAACGAGGCTTCGTATCCGTGAACTACGAAGAAAGGGCTTATTCCTAGACTTATATAATAATACCCGTTTAACGTAAGTTATATAGTAGGAAGCTACCGTTTCTAGTTAGATTACTCTTAGTTAATAAAGTTCCTTAGGTATTGTCACGGGGGAGCACGTATACACAGTGACTGGGTGGTGGTATTCAATACGTTCGATGAGGAGGGAGTAACTATCTGCTCGGACTCCGCTATATAAGGGGCGGACGTCCACCCCACTAATGACTTGAGGACAACGTGGCTTGTAATCACGTGCGATTACATAAGCGTGCGGTTACCCAAGCGCAGGTGCATCCTGCGCTTAATACCCAGGGCCCGACCCTTACATTACTCCCCTCCTCCCGCTCGTTCTGTGGAGGGAGCCGCTGCAATTTAAGCGCAGTGCGGCTCTGAATCCCCTGAATCCCTCGTCCGACCTGCAGTCCTTCGCTGGTGCATCCTGTCTTGCGTATAGTACTCGTTCCGAAATATAATTGTCGGGTTCCGACTTGTCATGTTCGTCGTGCGTAGAAGGCGTTTCCATTGTAGGTTCTTTCATATTGTTGTCTTCCGAATCCGGCGAATCGATTGCTTGTCTCCTGCTCGGGCTGTTCTCCGTCGTCAATATGTCGGGATCCGGCTCGGCACGTACGTGGTACGAATAAGTTTTTTAGTATTGTTGGCCTTTGTGCCGACCTATTGTCGACTTCCTTCGAATAGGTTACTGAATAGGCCATACGTATTCCCTGGTCAATACGTCTGGTTCCGGTACATAACGGTCGCTCTCCCACTAGGAGCGTTACTATTGTCCATGTTTCCATTCTCGTCGACGTTAGTATTGTCGACTTCTTTGATGCTGTGGTTTCTTTGTTATGCCCGTGTATATAAGAGCGCTTTACGCTCCAATCTAGTTCCTTTCTTCTTTTTCTTTAGACAACATCAAAAATCCGCACCGTACGTTTTTCGAAACCCTGTATCCCCTACTAACATCGTCGGCCTCCGCAAGATATTAACCGGGTTTAGATGGCCACCCCAATCATTCACTGCGTCGGTTGTGCTCTGTCTGGCACAGATTGCCAGGACCAAGCTGTAAGTCGGCGTCCGCTCCCTTTTGATCGGGTTTCGCTGACTTGTGTAGTCCTCCCGTTCCCGCTCCTGTGCGGACTGCGCCCGCAAGCGCAAAAACTGCGAAAACCTGTAAGTTCCATTAGGTCTCCGGTTGAAAAACGTCGCTGACCGCTCCCTAGTCCTGCAATGGCACACATTGCTTACGCCGTGTGGACTCGTTCCACCAACGCCAACGTGTAAGTTTCTTAACTGATCCCGACTGTTTTCGGGCGGCTAACGGTTGTTCTTTAGCG